>JAFFST010053330.1:6146-11146 GCA_022414735.1 Noturus placidus
GGATGGATGGATGTATGGATGATGGATGGACGGATGGATGACTGGACGGATGGATGGATGGATGGATGGATGGATGGATGGATGACTGTATGGATGGATGGATGGATGGCTGGATGGATGGATGGATGGATGGCTGGATGGATGGATGGATGGATGACTGTATGGATGGATGGATGGATGGATGGATGGATGACTGGATGGATGGATGAATGACTGGATGGATGGATGGATGGATGACTGGATGGATGGATGACTGGATGGATGGATGGGTGGATGACTGTATGGATGACTGGATGGATGGATGGATGGATGGATGGATGATGGATGATGGATGGATGGATGGATGACTGTATGGATGGATGGATGACTGTATGGATGACTGTATGGATGGATGGATGACTGTATGGATGACTGGATGACTGTATGGATGGATGGATGGATGACTGGATGGATGGATGGATGACTGGATGGATGGATGGATGACTGGATGGATGGATGGATGGATGACTGTATGGATGACTGGATGGATGATGGATGGATGGATGGATGACTGGATGGATGGATGGATGACTGGATGGATGACTGTATGGATGGGTGGATGGATGACTGGATGGGTGCATGGATGACTGGATGGATGGATGGATGATGGATGGATGACTGGATGGATGGATGGATGACTGGATGGATGACTGGATGGATGGATGGATGACTGTATGGATGGATGGATGACTGGATGGATGACTGTATGGATGGATGGATGATGGATGGATGACTGTATGGATGACTGTATGGATGGATGATGGATGGATGACTGTATGGATGGATGGATGACTGTATGGATGGATGACTGGATGGGTGGATGGATGATGGATAGATGACTGTATTGATGGACGGATGGATGACAGGATGGATGGATGACTGGACGGATGGATGGATGGATGACTGGATGGGTGGATGGATGATGGATGGATGACTGGACAGATGGATGGGTGGATGGATGATGGATGGATGACTGGACGGATGGATGAATGGATGACTGTATGGATGGATGACGGATGGATGGATGGATGGATGGATGGATGGATGGATGGATGGATGGATGACTGGATGGATGGATGGGTGGATGACTGTATGGATGACTAGATGGATGGATGGATGGATGGATGACTGGATGGATGACTGGATGGGTGGATGGATGGATGGATGACTGTATGGATGGATGGATGACTGTATGGATGACTGTATGGATGGATGGATGACTGTATGGATGACTGGATGACTGTATGGATGGATGGATGGATGACTGGATGGATGGATGGATGGATGACTGTATGGATGACTGTATGGATGACTGGATGGATGGATGGATGGATGGATGACTGGATGGATGGATGACTGTATGGATGGATGGATGGATGACTGTATGGATGACTGTATGGATGGATGGATGGATGGATGACTGGATGGATGACTGTATGGATGGATGGATGATGGATGGATGACTGTATGGATGACTGTATGGATGGATGATGGATGGATGACTGTATGGATGACTGGATGGATGGATGACTGGATGGGTGGATGGATGATGGATGGATGACTGGACAGATGGATGGGTGGATGGATGATGGATGGATGACTGGACGGATGGATGGATGACTGTATGGATGGACGGATGGATGACTGGACGGATGGATGGATGTATGGATGATGGATGGATGACTGTATGGATGGACGGATGGATGACTGGACGGACGGATGGATGGATGTATGGATGATGGATGGATGACTGGACGGATGGATGGATGACTGGACGGATGGATGGATGACTGGACGGATGATGGATGGATGGATGACTGTATGGATGATGGATGGATGGATGACTGTATGGATGGATGACTGGACGGATGGATGGATGGATAGGTAGATAGATGTAGTAAGCTTCTATTTTTATCCTGCTTTTGTTACTTTTAAAGAAACATTTAAAGAGTGAGTCTTTAACTTCATATACTGTATATGGGCTTAAAGACAATCTCTCTCTCTCTCTCTCTCTCTCTCTCTCTCTCTCTCTCTCAGGTCAGTGAGTGGGAACGCAGATCCGGCTATTCCGGGTCGACTCTATGTTCATCCCGACTCTCCTGCACCTGGAGCTCACTGGACTAAACAACTCGTCTCCTTCCAGAAACTCAAACTGACCAACAACCATCTCGACGCCTTTGGTCACGTGAGTGCTGACCAACATCTGACGTTCCTTCACTATCAGACCTTTAACATCTGTCTGAAGATCCTGTCTTTCTGACTTCATTATGGATGGGTAGATAACCGGACGGGTGGATGGACACATGGAAAGATGGATGGATGGGTAAACACTGTTAAAGTGTGTGTGTGTGTGTGTGTGTGAAACAGATCATATTAAACTCCATGCATAAATACCAGCCTCGGCTGCACATAGTGAAGGCTGATGAGAAGAACGGTTTTGACTCCAGCAGCACGGCGTTCTGCACACACTCGTTCCCCGAGACCACCTTCATAGCCGTCACGTCCTACCAGAACCACACGGTGAGAAAACACACACACACACACACACACGCGCTGACAGACGGGTGGATGGACGGCGGTGTTATGTTTTTCATCTTAATGTCTTTTAGATCACTCAGTTAAAGATTGAGAACAATCCGTTTGCTAAGGGTTTCCGTGGTAACGATGACATCGATATGCACCGAATACTTTGCGCACAGAGGTGGGACGAACATTTAAACACACACACACACTTTAAAATAAATGTTTAATTCCTCTGATACCACAGCAATGATTGAAATTCAATTCTCTGACACATTCTTTATGTCCTTCGCTCTATAGTAAGGAATTCCCGCTGGTACCAAGAACGACAGTTCGCCCGAGAGTCGATTCAGCCCCGCCCTACACACATAACCCCGCCCTCACGTCCGACTGCCCTTGCTTGGAGCCTCCAGGTAAAAATAAAGAAACAATCACGCTTCACTACGTGTAGTGTAGTGTACACTCAACCCTGCTCTTCTCTCCTCATAGGAAAACAAACTCCTGCTTCAGAAGACTCTTTCGCCAAAACTGACTCCTCCTTTCACCTCCTGTCCTCCTCCCGTCAGATGGAGATTGGGTCGAGTAATGGCGCCCCCTACAGTGCGGATTCAGTGGAGCATCAGCCATGTATGTACACCAATTTACAGTGGGAATCTTACACAGAGTGCCCACCATATTCAATGTGTACTTCCTCTCTGGAAGTGGGCGGGACTTCATACTCCACCCCTGAACTTTGCCAGGACATCTACCAACATTACACCTGTGAACTGGGTGTGCAGTCACATTGCCCGATGGCTGATTACGCTCTGTATATGGAGCAGGCGCAGCGTCACGGCGTGAGAAGCGGAGTGGGGTGGTAGCTCAGACCTCCACCCTCCAGTGTGGAGGGTGTGTCTGACAGGTATAGAGACCACACCTACTTCTCTGGAACTAACAGACACAGAACCCACGCCACCTTCCCTGTAAATGATAAGAACATGGCTGAGCCTGTACTCTTTGCTAAGGCTAACAGACTTATAGGCCACACCTCCTTTGCTAAGACTGACAGACCCATAGGCCACACCTCCTTCCATGGAACTGACATGTCCAGTGGCCACATGTCCTTCCTTGTAAATGCCCATAAGACATGCCTTCTTCACGAAGACTGAGAGGCCCAGAGGCCATGCCTACTTCAATAAGATTGACAGTTTCAGAGGCCACGCCTACTTCACTGAGACTGACAACTACAGAGGCCACGCCTTCTTCATTGATCCTGTCAAACCCAGCGGCCACGCCTCCTTCAGTTAGGATGTCGGACACAGAGGCCTAAATGAATCTTTGAATCAGAGAAATGATTCCAGCAGTGAATCTCTGAATCACATCTAAATGATTCCACATTCTGACACAGCAATAAATCACGGAATCATAGACAAACGATTCAGAAATCTGTCCCATAATTACTGATACCAAGCTCAGCTATTAATTACTGAATCACTGGTAAATGAATCTTTAATGAATCTTTAAATAACAGAGAAATGATTCAGTAATGAATCTATAAATCATCGACAAATGGATCAGCAACGAATGACAAATGATTCCACATTCATAAATAAATCTCTTAATGACAGATTGAATCAAGGAGGGCGTGTGTGTGTGCGTGTGTGTGTGTGTGTGCGTGCGTGTGTGTGTGTGTGTGTGTGTGAGAAATAGCTCAGACAATAATACAATAAGGGGATAAATAAGATATGATTCATTCTGAATCACTCGGACTATTTATTGTGTAGTTTTGATTTGAACTCTTTACTGTCGAATTTTATTCACCAACTATTGTAGACGGTTTTAAAGGGTTTTATTTACTACATACAGTCCTGTCCAAAACTATTGGAACGGCGAGGTCAGGTGATTAGTGTGTACTGAACACCGAAGGCGTCGGGGTTGGAGATGAGACGAGAGTTTAGGATTTCAGCTTTTATTTCCTGGTGTTTACATCTAGACGTTTTAAACCACATAAAACACACAACCTTCTGCAGCAGACCTCCTCATTTTCAGGTGAGCAAAAGTATTGGAACAGATCGGTCTTGAAGTAAATAACATATGACATGGTAGATATAAATACCCGGATATAAAAAGCTGAAATTCTGAACTATCTTCTCATTTTCATCTTTTGATCTGAAACCCGGATGTCTTCAGTCTGCAGCAGTAAGACCAATGACGTGTCCTCGCCGCTCCCATAGTTTCAGACGGGACTGTACTTTATTTATTTATTTATTTATTTATTTATTTATTTGTGAACTGTTTTAAATGAATCTGTATACAGTAGACGTGTCTTGACGTGCGCGCGGCTGAATAAAGACCAGAAATGACATTTGATTCCTGTCTCATTTTGATTTTTTGGTGAATAATTACACTTGAAAATGCGTAACACTTTAGACCTTATTATAAAAATAATACCAAATAATCAA
>JAFFST010053330.1:18646-21754 GCA_022414735.1 Noturus placidus
GGAACGTCCAGTTGTTGTTTTTTTTGTCTCTTGAAGTTCATTAAACAAACAAACAAAACAAAACGCAGCTTGTCATGTGACTCGAAGAAACCCTTCCGACCAATCAGATTCCAACGCGTCTTCCTGTTCTTCACTTCCCCTTCTTCCCTTTGCCCTTCTTCTTGCCCTTGCTGCTCTTGGCTTTCTTCTTCATGGCCTGGCGGACTCTCCATCCTCTCCATAACGCCTGGATGACGACGGCGGCTCGGCTCTTCACCTGCCTCTCCCTTTCCTCCTCCTCCTTTCGCTCGCGCTCTCTCCGTCTCTCCTCCATGATCTGCGTGTACTCGACCTCCAACACGGCGAAGTGTTCCTGCAGCTCGCGCAGTTCCGCCCGCTCCTCCGCGTACGTTTGCGTCAGACGCTCCAGCTTCGCCTGCACACGTCACAAAACAAACACGGACAACACCGCGGTCGGAATCATCGTTAGACGCTCGTCACCTTCACACGTCAACTGAAGCGTAAATAAATCCCGAATTAAAAAATGATGATTTCGATTTTACACCACGAGGACCGAGCCTGAGAACTTCTAGTGTATGTGGAGTGTGGTGTATAAACCGGATCCGTCGTCACCCGGACCTGTTTCTCCTCCATCTCCACATCGTACTTCTGAATCCAGTTTACAATCTCAGTCTCCAGCTTGTTGTTCTTCTGCAGAGGGGAATAATAATTATATTTACATTTACATTTACATTTATTCATTTAGCAGACGCTTTTATCCAAAGCGACTTACAAATGAGACACACTCACACACCCATGGTAGCAGAGCTGCATGCAAGGTGCTAGCTTGCCATCGGGGGCAACTTAGGGTTCAGTGTCTTGCCCAAGGACACTTCGGCATGGGATCACCCGGGCCGGGATTCCAACCACCAACCCTACGATTAGTGGATTAGTGGACAACCCGCTCTACCGACTGAGACACAGCCGCCCTAAATAAATAAATAAATAATAATAATAATAATAAAACATCAGCAGCGGCGAAGACGACAGCGCTCTATTCACTGCAGCGCTTCTGGATTCTGATTGGTCGGACGGTACTGATTAATTTTCTGTCATGGCAGCGTCACAGTACAGGTTCGTATTAAGGCGCTCGTTTTAATACCCCATCGTTGCTATAGTAACAGCTCGCTCACAGGCACGTGCTCTGCTAATAAGGAACCGCTTCCCGAAGTAAAGAAGGAGTCTCCAGTGTCAACGCTTCTGTAACAGACACAGCAGGAGCTAACGGTGCCAGAATTTTATGACTTTGTTCTGAAAACATGACACGAGTGTTATTTGATCTTAAATAAATTCAGATTTGTTCTTTTTTTTTTTCTTTAATTAAAAATAAGTTTCATAAAAAAACAAAACAACAGAACGAGTTTATTTATTTCTTATTTTTAGCACTAAATCATAATAACAACAAATTCTGTGATTTAGATGTCTGACACACACACACACACACACACCTTTCTCAGCATGGCCTCTCTCTCCCTGTGCTGCGTGATGAGGCGATCGAGCTGAACTTGCAGTTTTTTGGCTTCTTCCTGGAGGATGGGACGTTTCAGCTCCGAGTTCTTCAGATCTGACTGGTGCTGCTGCTCCGCCTTCTTCTGCACCTGCTGCACAAACTCCTCCCATTCTCTCTTCATCTGATGGAGGGAATCTTGCATATTCCGGATCTCTCCATCCTTCGTAGTGATCTGAGAAAGAGACAGAGGGAGAGACCGAAAGAGAAAGAAAGACCGATAGATAAAGAGACAGACAGGGAGGGAGGGACAGAGAGAAAGACAGACAGAGAGAGAGACAGAGAGGGACAGAGACAGAAAGACAGACAGAGAGAGAGACAGAGAGAGACAGAGACACAGAGAGGGACAGAGACAGAAAGAGAGACAGAGAGAGAGACAGAGAGAGGGATAAAGAGAGATAGAGAGACAGAGAGAGAGGGGAGGGACAGAGAGAGAGAGAGAGACAAAGAGACAGAGAGAGAGGGACAGAGACAGAGAGAGGGACAGAGACAGAGAGAGAGGGACAAAGAGAGACAGAGAGTGTTTGATGCTGTTCCTCACCACTATGTCTCGGTGTTCTGTCGCCGCTCTCATTTCCTGCTCTAGCGTGCGAAGTAACTCTATGTTACGTTTTTGTCTCTCTTTCACTTCCTGGCCGTGTCTCCTGTGTTCCTGCTCCTCTTGGGGCGTGGTCATCA
Organism: Noturus placidus; assembly: GCA_022414735.1. NCBI lineage: Eukaryota > Metazoa > Chordata > Actinopteri > Siluriformes > Ictaluridae > Noturus > Noturus placidus. Next base: position 20,871 of record JAFFST010053330.1, read on the forward strand.
GTCGCTCCATTAGCATATCTCTGAACCCCTGTAGCCTCGCCCCAAGTTCCTGCACAGCTTTCTGGTCCTCCTCGATGATTGGCGCCGCCCCTCTGAGGGCTGCCTTTGCCAGCTCCGCCTCTTCATGAGGCCGCACGTGGCGCAGGAAGTTCCTCAATGAATCCTGCACGGCTCGTACGATCGACTTGTCGTTCCTCATGTCCGTGTCCTGCAGCGAGCGATACTCCTCGCACAGCCGCAGGTGTTCTCCGAGCTCCTCGACCGCCGTGTCTCCGAGCTCCTGGAAGACGCGCTCGGGATGCACGAGTTCATGCGGCAGAAGCGACACCACGTCTGTCTTGTGCGTGCACTCGTCTAGCACGTTGATGATGCGCTGAGCTTCAAGAGACATGAGCTTCTTCCTGCTCGTGGTGGCCATTTTGTTGCAAGTTTGCTGCAAGTTTGACCAACAGGAGGCGCTGCTCAAACTTCCGAGGCTATGAACGGCGATTAGTTCTGAGAATAAAGGCGATTAAACATTAAACTATCACTTTATTCAGTACGCTATAAATATTATGAAGAACATGATCAGTACAGCTGACGCAGGCTCATGGATGGCTTTAAAATCACTCGTGTGTATGTAGTGCACGTTAACATTTGTGCAAACGATCTTGAAAAGGAACTCATTGAGAGAAGGATTTCATGGAGCGATTTCTTATAAGAAGTTCCAGGAACTTCGCCTCTGTGCTGGTAGAAAGATTGGTGTCTCTTAGATCACAGCTTCAACACTAAGATATATACCGACAGGTGTGTGTGTGTGTGTGTGTGTGTGTGTGTGTGTGTGTGTGTGTGTATGTATATATATATATATATATTGTATATGTATATGTATATATATATATATA
>JAFFST010053330.1:21779-29279 GCA_022414735.1 Noturus placidus
ATATATCTCAGTTCGAGCAATCAATAAGTAAAGAGAGTACTTATTAAGAGGCACAGTATTTTTATTATTATTATTAAGTGGCATGCTCCATTGACTCGTTCCATCACATCAGCGGTACATGATATATTTGGCAAATTTAACGCTCAAGTAAATTTTACTGAGATAAAAAAAAACTATATATTGCATATTTATATAGCTAAATATTTCATAAGAATGACTACTACTACTACTACTACTAATAATAAAAACAATAACAAGAAACAAACAAATTTACGAAGAACACAAAAAAACAAAAACACGAAGTGTAAAAGGATTGTTATAATAACAGTTACGTGACCCGGTTTAGTGTTTATTAAACTATTTACTCACCAATGTCTATATAAAATGCCTTCAGAATATTAAAAACACACCTTTTTAACTTTGATGACAGGAGTTTATAAAGTTGCCTGTGATGTGAAAAGAAATGAAAGTCGGTTTTGTTTACGTTGCCATGACACGGTTGCCATGGCGCTGGTTGACGTTTAAATTCCTCATCTTTAAACGAAGCAACTTTTATACAATTATAAAATAGAATACGATATCATTATTTTACGTATTATTGATGTATTTATTTTGATTTCGTTTATCTTAATGTTGTTGTTGTTGTTTTGGTGTGTGCGTCACTTATGTTATGAAACGCTTTCTCGTAAACGTCATGCATGCGATACATAGGAGGTTTGCGACACTGTCGTAAAATCAAGGGCGTAAAGCTACTTCAGCGCCATTTTTGGCTGAAACCAATATGGCGCCGTGTTTCCTGTTCAAGTGCACTACGTAGGGCGTTCTGTAACAACACGCGCGCGCTACAGAGTGGCACTATGTGTAAGAAGAGCGCGCTTTAGGATACAGCCGCAGTGTCGCCGCCGTTAGTGAAGTTTAGCCAGGAACATGTCGGAGTAGTGTTAATAATTTCCTTGTTGGGTTTCTTTCGTGTCGTCTGAGCATGAAGTGGAGAGGATAAAGAGTGTGTGTGGTGTGAGCATTGTGGAGGACAGGGTTCTGACAGGAAGTGAATCGAGGTTGAGGAGGTGTCACCTGGAGATCATGCTCAGACTTGATGCAGGGGTTTGTTTGTTTGTTGTTGTTTACAGGGTGTGTGAGCAGATGTGAGTCTGCAGCTGTGGCCTGATTCATTTACACAGAGAGAGAGAGAGAGAGAGAGAGCAGGGGTTTAGGACAGAGAGCTGTAGGATGTCTGACGGGGATGATGATGTTCCTCTGATCTTAACCTGGGATGAAACCTCTGATCTGCTGGAGGAGAGTGAGTGTCTCATCTAAAGCTTACATTAAACACACACACACACACACACACACACACAACTTAACCAGCTTTTACATTCATTATATCACAATTTCAGCCTCAATTGAGTGTGTGTGTGTGTGTGTGTGTGTGTGTGTGTGTGTGAGAGAGAGACAGATCATGTTGGAGATATTTCCATTTTATTGCTCTCAAGAAAACAGATTGTGGGTGACTCATCCTGTACTAGGCTTGTGTTTGTCTAATTAAATGCTCTCTCAAAGGTATCTGCCCCGCCCCTGGGGGCGTATCTGGCTCTACAGTAGCAGCTTGTTAGCTGTAAACCTGGATCTTCTGTATGTGTGTGTGTGTGTGTGTGTGTGTGTGTGTGTGTGTTCCCGCACACTGTTCCCTCATCTCACCATCTAACGGAGAAAAAAAAAGGATTTGTGACACTCTGAAAACTCCTTGTTGTTTACTAGAGACTAAATTGTATCGTGTGTGTGTGTGTGTGTGTGTGTGTGTGAGAGAGAGAGAGAGAGAATTTGAGAGAGAATCCTCTGGCCTTGTCAGTTTCCATGAGAATGAACCACTAGTCAAATCATATTCGCTGCTATGGTGCTCTTTCCATCACTGGATGGGATAGAAAGGTGTCAATACTTCTGGACAGGGTTAGGGTTGAGGTTGGGGGGGTTGCCAAAGTTTGAAAGCTAGATAGTCAGTTATTTAGCCTACTTGCTAGTTAGCCAGGCAGAGTGTATAATATTCTTTGGAGGTATATATTTCCTAGATGTAAAGGAAAAATAGGACGCTGTCACTTTAAGAACAAAAAAATGTATAGATGTTTAAATCATTGATGTTAAATACGAAATGTTTAGTATGTTTTTTTAATACCCAGGGTACGACTGAAATAGCTGTATTAACACTTTCGAACAGAATATACGTGAGTATGTAAATGAGACCCGCCCCTGCATCTGAAATAGCGAGATATTATTAAATATTAGCTGGCCTTGCTAGCCGCTTCGCGAGCTGCCTGTGCAGCAGCTTGCATCAGTTACAATATTCCAGTAACAGAGTCTTGATTTTATGTCGTCGTTTTGTCACGGATGTATTTAGTAGCAGGGTTACCGTGACAACCACGCATTCATTCATAACCGCGTTGTGTTAGTTACGTTTTCCGGTTAAAAGGCAGTCCGTCCTTTACAATTAGAATTTTAGACGCGATTGGTCGGAAGCGGCGTGTATTCGGGACATCGTTCACGGGGCTTATGCGTAGCTCCGCCCACAAACCACTTAAAACAAATTGAGAAGGTTTGTTTTAAACATGGAATAATGCGATTTCTTTTACTTTTTTTTTTTTTTAAAAACAAACAAACCTTAACAAATCTGCTCGGATCTTGACAGAAATGAAATAAGAATCGCCATAGAAACAAAAACAATGGGGACGCCGTCTCTTTAAGGGAAAAGTTTCCCGACTTTGACGGTCATGTGACCGAGTGTCAACCACAGCAGTCTGGTGTTTGTACATGCGTGCAAACACAGAACCGACATGCTGTGTCAGCGCAGTATTTGATGCCTCACACACACACACACACACACACACACACACACACACACACTGTGTCTCTCTCTGCACTGGGACCGTCTTGTGCTTATGGAACCCTCGCTGCTGTCTCTTTTGTCAGTGCTGACTCACTTCTTTATATTTTTACACACACACACACACACACACACACACACATACACACACACGTGATGTGATCTCTCTGTGCTTCATCTTTTTTATAATTTTGTTTTTTCTATGATCTCCTGATCAGCTCCACTCTCCGGTGTTTGAGACACGTTGAAGTCTCCTGTGTGTGTGTGTGTTTACAGTTGGACAGGGAGGACTTTGGATGCCGCTTCCTTTTCTCAAACGTCTTGTTCCTCAGACAGTGTGTGTGTGTGTGAGAGAGAGAGGCTCGTCACTTGATGGACAGCGTATTCACGTCTCTCCATCAGATATTTCAGGAAGGCGTCGCTGATCAGTTGTTCGGTATTTTGTGACCTTCAGCGTTCACTGATCATCTCGCTCCTGAGGAGTCGGAGAGCGCCTGAAATGAGAAAAGAAACGGATTTGTTTTCAGGTGAAAGCGCTGTCCAGATCAAGGTGGAGTAATGAAACTGGACTTTCAGAGCTTTGATGGGATTGAGTGAAACTCTGAGTCCGGCTCTCTGAGGAAACGGAGCAGGAAAAGAGGAAGTGACCAGAGAAGCTTTCTGCTATTCTTTATACACTGCTGTATTTAGTCGTTCAGCAGTTGTCAGCACTCACCGAGTCCGAAAGCAGCGTGGGATCTGACCTCAAAACGTTCCGCTCACTAGAACCGAACTTCAGCCGAGAGACGACTTTACCAAAACGACGGCAGCTCCAGGACCAGGACGAGGTCTGCTGTTACTGGTATGTTCAGGTTTATTAACAGGGAAGACTGAGTATCTCTTCCTGTCCTTTCTCCCAGAGGATTGCAGAATTCCATCCTAAGGAGCCGTAGGTGGAAGAGGCCAGTGCACTGGTGTTTTCTGATTTGACGTGTGGCACTGTCAGCTGCGTTCACTGATTGAGTCAACCCTTCATGTTTCTGAATGAATGGGAAGGAATTCCAAATACGTGAATTGTCCCTCTTCACTCTAGGACCTACCATCAGTCTCTCATCAGACTACCAGTGATGTCTGTTTACAGCTGTTGCCACGGAAACCGGCAGCACCCATGGCAGAAGTGGTTAGCCGGTAGCCGATTGGCCAGCGCGCTTCCTCTTTCATTTGGCCGTGTGGTACGTGGTAACGGAAGGGGTCCAGCTGTGCTGCACTTATGTGCAGATGTTAAACTGCTGTGTCAGCATGGGTTTTATTCTGCTTTATTATTAGATTTATTATTACGACTATTTGAACATAATGAATTGAATTGGGTACCTGATTACCATAATTAGGTAGCTAACTATCTAACTAATGCGAGCTACCGAGTTACTGAGTGCGCACACGGTCAGTTCACGGTGTGTCGTCAGTGAGGTAAGAACACAGGAACTAATTCTGGATCTGTTCAACTTCAGTTAAATTGTAAGTCAGAGTGTACCGTCGATCCCGGGGACGGTGTTGGTGTTTGAGCGAGTCTGGGTACACGGGGACGGTGTTGGTGTTTGAGCGAGTCTGGGTACACGGGGACGGTGTTGGTGTCGGGGTACACGGGGACGGTGATGGTGTCGGGGTACACGGGGACGGTGTTGGTGTTTGAGCGAGTCGGGGTACACGGGGAGGGGAGGGTGATGGTGTCGCTGTACACGGGGACGGGACGGTGATGGTGTCGGGGTACACGGGGACGGTGATGGTGTCGGGGTACACGGGAACGGTGATGGTGTCGGGGTACACGGGGACGGTGTTGGTGATGGTGTCTGGGTACATGGGGACGGTGTTGGTGTTTGAGCGAGTCTGGGTACACGGGGACGGTGTTGGTGATGGTGTCTGGGTACACGGGGACGGTGTTGGTGATGGTGTCCGGGTACACAGGGACGGTGTTGGTGTTTGAGCGAGTCTGGGTACACGGGGACGGTGTTGGTGTTTGAGCGAGTCGGGGTACACGGGGACGGTGATGGTGTCGGGGTACACGGGGACGGTGATGGTGTCGGGGTACACGGGGACGGTGATGGTGTCGGGGTACACGGGGACGGTGTTGGTGTTTGAGCGAGTCTGGGTACACGGGGACGGTGTTGGTGTTTGAGCGAGTCTGGGTACACGGGGACGGTGTTGGTGTTTGAGCGAGTCTGGGTACACGGGGACGGTGATGGTGTCGGGGTACACGGGGACGGTGATGGTGTCGGGGTACACGGGGACGGTGACGGTGTCGGGGTACATGGGGACGGTGACAGTGATGGGGACGGTGATGGTGTCGGGGTACACGGGGACGGTGATGGTGTCTGGGTACACGGGGACGGTGATGGTGTCGGGGTACATGGGGATGGGATGATGATGGTGTCGGGGTACACGGGGACGGTGATGGTGTCGGGGTACATGGGGATGGTGATGGTGTCTGGGGACGGGATGGTGATGGTGTCGGGGTACACGGGGACGGTGATGGTGTCGGGGTACATGGGGACGGGATGGTGATGGTGTCGGGATACACGAGGACAGTTGGGGAGGCTGCAGGGATATATGGATCAGGGACCAGAGCAGATGTTCATCCTCACTCATTTCTCCACAATAGTAGCTTTTGTGTTCATCAGAAGCAGCAGTCTGTGTGTGTGTGTGTGTTCAGCATTTATTCAGGGATGCTGTGTGTTCTTGTTCCAGACGGCGTCGGGACCTACGATGCTCTGAACAGCATGAGCAATCCCACAGCCCCGGACTCCACTTGCCCGAATTCCTTGCGGCAGAGTTGGGAGGTGAACTATCAGGAAGCAGCTATATATCTACAGGTAACCTAAACACACGCACACACACAGAAGCACACACACACACATCTTTATAACTAAGACCTCACCTGTGTTGCAGTGTTAATGAACGTGTGTGTGTTGTCAGGAAGGGGAGAATAATGATAAGTTTTACACGCACCCCCGGAACCCTCGCGCTCTTACTGCCTACCTGTTCGTCCACAATCACCTGTTCTACATGATGGAGCTCGTGACCGGAACACTGCTCATGCTGCTCTCTCTGTCTGAGGCTCCGGCTGTTCCCCCGCTACGACTCCACGTCTATGTATGTGTGTATGTGTGTGTGTGTGTGTGTGTGTTTTAGTACTGAAAGTATTAAAAGTGCATTTACTATTTTTATATGTCTGATCCTTTAACTCGGAACTCTTTGTAAAAGTACTCAGGAGTTTAGAAGTAAAAGTACTTCAGCATACTAAAGCACTTATAGTACTTTTACATGTTACCCCAGATATGCTTGTATGTAGGTACTTTTAGTACTTAAAAGTATTTCTGTAGGACAGGGGATTGCTTCTAGAATTTTTTACAGGGTACTAAACAGCTTTAAGATTCTTAAGTGCTCTTGGATAGTACTTTCCTGCCAAGGTACTTCTAGTACTTTTACATGTCACTACATGCAGTAATTTTTCAGCATGTTAAATCACTTATAGTACAGCCGGTCCCGTTAGAGATTAATACTGGTTCTACTTCTAAAGTACTTCTAAAGTACTCCAAATGCATTCCTAAACTTCTCTTAGTACTTTTTACAGGATTCTTAAGTACCGTTAATGCTGTTGTGGGCTGTTAAGGTACTTCTATTGCTTTTACAGGGTACTATATTCCTTTGTAGTATTTTATTTAATGAACTTTTAGTACTTTTAAAAGGTTCTCTAATAGGGTACTTGAATTTCCTAAATTACATTTGCAAGTCTTTTCAAGGAGTACTTCAATACTTTTAGTACTTTTACAGGGTATGTTACTTCTTCCTGTACTGTTTTAGTAATACATTATTTCATTATTTCCGGCAGGTTCACGCCACTCTGGAGCTCTTGGCGTTGGTGATGGTGGCCTTCGAGCTGTGTATGAAGCTCCGGTGGCTCGGCTTTCACGCCTTCATACGGCACAAGAGAACCGTGGTGAAGGTGCGTAACAAAAACGTGCGTGCTCACGTGAATCCGAGTGACTCTATAATGAGTATTCGTTAAAATGTGTTGTGTTTGCTTGATGGCTCCAGAAACAGGTGTGTGTGTGGGTGTGTGTGTGTGTGTGTGTGTGTGTTGCATGTCAGACGAGCGTGCTGCTGATCCAGTTCGTCGAGGCGATCGTCGTGTTAGTTCGAAAGACGACTCACCTGCGCGTGACCCGAGCCCTCAGACCCATCTTCCTTGTTGATTGTCGCTACTGCGGTGCCGTGCGCAGGTAAACCAATCACAGCGCAGGAATCGTGAATAATTATGACATCATCACTGTGGCCGAGTTATTACACCTCTGATATCATGTGCAATGTCATATATCATGTGCAACATCATATAATTATACTGATATGATGGAAACGCGCAAGATATTAGCTGTTCGTAATTATTGGCACCCTGTGTGTTTTTTTTTTGTGTGTTTTAGGAACCTGCGTCAGATTTTCCAGTCGCTCCCTCCGTTCATCGACATCCTCCTCCTCCTGCTCTTCTTCATGGTTATCTTCGCCATCCTCGGCTTCTGTCTGTTCTCCACCAACCCATCCGACCATGTGGGTTTAACACACACACGCGCGCACACACACACACACACACACAC
>JAFFST010053330.1:31779-34038 GCA_022414735.1 Noturus placidus
CTCCCTCTCTCCCTCCCTCTCTCTCTCTCTCTCTCTCTCTCTCTCTCTGTAGTTTATGGTGTTGAAGTTCTCTTAAAAATCACTGGTCTCGGTCCATTGGCTTACTTCAGCTCTGGGTGGAACCTGTAAGAACACACACTCACACACACTGACACACACACTGACACACACACTCACACACACTCCTCACTGTGTTGCTCTGTCCTCTCTCAGGTTCGACTTCTCTGTGACGGTCATCGCGTTTCTGGGTTTGATCTCTCTGCTCTTCCACATGAAACCGTTCTACTTCGTCGTGGTTCTGAGACCGCTGCAGCTACTCCGGTGTGTGTGTGTGTGTGTGTGTGTGTGTGTGTGTGTGTGTGTGTGTGTGTGTGTGTGTGTGTGTTTTCCTTGACACAGAACTCTTTACGACCATGAAGACTGGTCTTTTTTTAATGTCATTATCGTTAAGGAAAATATACTGACATAATTTTTCCAGCAAGCAATTTGCATGTTCAGATTAAGAAGTGTGTCGCCATGGTGATGTAGATACTGTTGGCATGGTGACCTTCACTGTTCTGCTCTATAGACTTTATATACTTGTGCTATTTTTATTTCTAACACATTTTTATCATATTAGTGTATATTATATTGGTGTGTGTGTGTGTGTGTGTCTCTGCAGGTTGTTTAAGATTAAGCAGCGTTTCCGTAACGTATTGGACACCATGTTTGAACTGTTTCCTCGCATGGCCAGGTGGGGGCGCTACAACACCCTCCATCACCTCATTAAACCTTAACCATGTATTACACTTCAGGAGCCCGTTTCAGGAAGGAGGTGAAGTGAAAACTCTGAGTGTGTTCACCCTGAAATGAGGGGAACTCTGGGTTTCCGGGTCAGAATGGGAGGTGTGTTAAACCCGAGAGAGCAGAGTAAGTCAAGCCCGTTTCTGAAAGAGAGGTCACTTCTACTCAGACTCAGTTACCATGGCAACTTACTCTGTGAACCTAACCTGGTCAGGAGCAGGTTTTCTTCAGTAAACCAGAGTTTCTTTAGGGCTCCTCCCCTTTTTTAAAGAGGAAGCGGTGTTTAAACACCTCATTGATCTTTCGGTACATTCATTCATTGCGCACATGTCAGTCACGCGGAGAGCATCAAAGGGAATGAAATGGCATGTCCTTTTATGGACATCCTGTTGATGAAGAGGCGGGATTAATTCTTAGGGAGTTACATTTACGTCTGGAGAGGATTTTGAGGCCCAGAGTGGATTTTTTGTTATATCCGTATGCAAGGGTGTAACCATGGTATGGACATTGGGGGGGGTCCAAGCGCTAGACCCCACCCCCCCCACACCACCCCCGCCGCCAAACTTTCCTCACTTTCACTCGCATTTATAACAGTCTGTGACAGCGTGAGGGTTCACAGTGAACTCGGCGGGAGGATGTACACGGTAATAGTCCAAAACCGGAATTGACATTAGTCTGGATATTACGGTGTGTAGTTACTTCCTGTCTGAATAAAAGCTGCTGTCTCCATTTCTTACAGACTGAGCTGCTGAAATACATCACGGAGCTTGTGTTGAGTCTGGGCCAAACCACATGTACACTTGGAGGGGGGGCACACCGATTTCCCATTGGGGGGGTCACGACAATGATATGGACATTTTCAGCTGCTGCCACGTTCTTTTAATGCCTGCAGGATTGCACCTGTACATGAACATTAAATGAATAGCTTTAATAAAATCCTGTTCTTCCAGTTTCACCTCTGATATTATGACAGTTGGGTTATAACAGTCTAAAATAGTTCATTATAACTACAAATGACATCTTCAGCAAGTCTAATTAGATTCATATAATAATTACTATCTCTAGAAAGTATTGGTCTACTTACTTATTAATTACTTTCTAAATCCCACATCCTCCTCAAGCACTTGACCAATAAGGAGAGAGAAGAACCTGCACTTCTAATGCTTTCAGATAAACAATATCCACCTGCATGAGTTATTCCTGAACTGACCAAAGTGTGTAACTAGAGGGAGGAGCTTACATTAAACATGTCCCTTTTAAACTCTGATGTTAAATCCACTATTGTTTTATACACGATTGTTTTATAGTCTTTAATTAAATGACAGTATTTAGATTACTGAGGAATTAATTACACCAACACTGTATAAAAGTCATTAAAATGTAAACTTATGCACTGACTCCAGCAGATATTTTCTCCCAAGCTAACTCTGTCCTTTCTCCTCTGTCTTTCTGTCTGACGCTGTTGCCATGGTGACT
>JAFFST010053331.1:28798-68836 GCA_022414735.1 Noturus placidus
AAGTTGAGTGCACGTGCTCAGCGTCATATCCAGAGGTTGTGTTTGGGAAATAGATGTATGAGTGCTGCCAGCATTGCTGCAGAGGTTGAAGGGGGTGGGGGAGTCAGCCTGTCAGTGCTCACACCATACGCCACACACTGCATCAAATTGGTCTGCATGGCTGTCGTCCCAGAAGGAAGCCTCTTCTAAAGATGTTGCACAAGAGAGTCACACACAGTTTGCTGAAGACGAGCAGACTAAGGACGTGGATTACTGGAACCATGTCATGTGGTCTGATGAGACCAAGATAAACTTATTAGGTTCAGATGGTGTCAGGTGTGTGTGGCGGCAACCAGGTGAGGAGTACAGAGACAAGTGTGTCTTGCCTACAGTCAAGCATGGTGGTGGGAGTGTCATGGTCTGGGGCTGCATGAGTGCTGCTGGCACTGGGAATGCCAACAAGTACTGTGACATACTGAAGCAGAGCATGATCAGTCTGCAGTATTCCAGCACGATAACGACCCCAAACACACCTCCAAGACCACCACTGCCTTGCTAAAGAAGCTGAGAGTGAAGGTGTTGGACTGGCCAAGCATGTCTCCAGACCTAAACCCTATTGAGCATCTGTGGGTCATCCTCAAACAGAAGGTGGAGGAGCACAAGGTCTCGAACATCCACCAGCGCCGTGATGTCATCATGGAGGAGTGGAAGAGGACTCCAGTGGCAACCTGTGAAGCTCTGGTGAACTCCATGCCCAAGAGGGTTAAGGCAGCGCTGGAAAATAATGGTGTCCACACAAAATATTGACACTTTGGGCCCAATTTGGACATTTTTACTTAGAGGTGTACTCACTTTTGTTGCCAGTGGTTTAGACATTAATGTCTGTGTGTTGAGTTATTTTGAGGGGACAGTAAATTTACACTGTTACACAAGCTGTACACTCACTACTTTACATTGCAGCACAGTGTCACTTCTTCAGTGTTGTCACATGAAAATATATCATCACATATTTACACACATGTGAGGGGTGTACTTACTTCTGTGAGATACTGTATGTGATTAAAACAACATTAATATTAATACCATGTTATTAAAGATAATAGATTTATAGTTACTGCTAGATTTAGGTTATATTAGTGTTAAAGCTGCATTAATGCTATGTTTTCCATGTACTATTATTAGAAATGTTTAGTGTTCAGTTCAGTAATGCAGAAGGGAAGTATTAGTAGTAATGCAGTTTTAATCTATTAGTATTAGTAAGGATTCATTCACACAGCATCATCGGTAACACAGCCTTAATCATTTTGCATTAATAGTAATAGTGTTTATAATCATGTCGTAGGAGAAGCAATTTTTAGCAAGTAGCGTTAGCAATAATACAACCATTATGATAATGAGACAACACTAGTAGTAATGCATGTAACAGGCTAACAGCACACCTATGGACTGGGTCGTGTCCACTACAGGCAGACGGGAGATGGGTGTGAGCTGGGAGAACAGCTGCAGTGTGAGCTCAGTGGTGGATGCCGAGGTGAAGCCCTTGATCAGAAGCTGCTGGATCCCAGAGAATCCGATCCACTTCAGCTGACTCTGGATCTTCTCCAACTTTTCACGGTACTCTTGCTTCTCCATAGAGATATGGGCAAGCAGCTTACCAAGCAACCGCAATGCCATCTGGTATTCAAACTCAAAATCTGACTCCATGAGGGATACGGCTGCCCAGAAGATGGTGGCAAGGAGGTTACGGGGATGGTTGGCGTTGGAGTGGTTCATAGAGAGTACATCATCAGTGCAGGAGGTGGAGGAGTGGGAACAAAGCTTGGAAAGGTTTCCCTGGCGCCGAAGGGCGTGGGCATGGAGGCGGTCCAAGGTTGCACTGCGAGGAACTTCAGAGGAACGCTCTGCCTCACCAAAGCGCTTAGGCACAGAGTAGCTTCGCTGATGGCGGATTCGCTCGGATGCCGTTCCTGAACCGGGGACCAAATCCAGCTGACTGGTGCTCTTCCTGTTCATCGTGAGCTTCCCATCGACAGGAAGCTCTGGAGAAGGAGCCCTGGGAGAAGATTGAAAATATTTAAACAAGAAACTAAGTTTGCTTTGACTTATTCTTAAGAAAAAGAAGACACTCATGACCTTTGTAACAAGTTCAGATGTAATCTTTATTACATGTGACTATGAATTATTAAAAAAAAAAAAATGATGCGTTGGTCTTTTATGAATAAAAATGTGATGGTGTTTAAAATGTGATAGAATTGTAAAGAAAACACCGTGTGCGAACCACTGAGCAGAACATGAAGCTTAAAGTCAAGAGTCTGTGATTGTTACCTTGTAAGAACCGTCATTAAATCATTGTTCTTCAGGCACTCGGCGAGGTTGTCCACTACAGATTCGAGCGTTAGGAGAAGCTCCATGACATAACCCTGAGAAGAAAAGAAGCACTGCTGTTATCAGTCACGACAAATCACATGACAAGGATTTAATCGAATCTAGTCTCACCTGCACCTCCTCTCCATGTTCCCCCACCACCTCAACGAGCCGAGAGAGCAGATCAGACACGGCCAGAGCCGAGAGCGGCTGCCTCAGAGCGCGGAACAGCTGGAACGCGCGGCCAGCATAATGTCTGGATGAGCTGCACAGAGCGGTCTGCAGAGCTACGTCACTCAGCTGCTGCTCCAAACATGCGCCTGAACGCAAACACACACGTCACGCACAAACCCTACGTCTCTATATCATATAACTGCTGCTTTTATTCCGAATGTATGATAGTTGTACTGATAATATCCATCCATTCATCTTCAACCGCTTACTCCTTTATCAGGGTCACGGAGAACCTGGAGTCTATCCCAGGAGGCATCGGGCACAAGGCGGGGTACACCCTGGACAGGGTGCCAGTCCATCACAGGGAACAATCACATACACACTCACACACACATTCATACACTACGGACACTTTAGACACGCTCATCAGACTAACATGCATGTGTTTGGACTGGAGGAGGAAACCGGAGTACCCGGAGGAAACCCCCGACGCACGGGGAGAACATGCAAACTCCGCCCACACATAGCCCTGGCGGGACTCGAACCCCGGACCCTGGAGGTGTGAGACGGACGTGCTAACCACTAAGTTGTACTGATAATAATTTCCACATTATCATCATTATTATTATAATGGAAAGCACTTGCCTGCTTTGGACTCTTTAAAGACCGAAACGATGTGATGCATGAAGTTGGTTAGATGCTCGGTGCTTTTTGAGTGCTGGTTTTTAGGGCTGATATCTTCATGACACCACAATGGCCCAAATGGCCTAAAGGTAACAGGAAATATACCATAAATATTAAGACCGGTCTGTAAAGGAAGTACAGTAAAACATCTACTAGTGTCTGGGTTCGTAAAAGTCTAGTTTATATGATCCAAATCTGATTAGAAATGAATGATGTCATAACCACAGTTTGGTCAGATGGTGTTGATTTGTGTTACTGTCGATATGATATGGTGAGAACCTGTGAGTGTTAGAAGTGTACCGTTTAGAAGTGTTACCCTTTCGATTAAAGATATGGCAAAACATTCAAAGGTGTGTATATACTTTTGATATTATAATGAATATTGTTTACGTAATTTCACCATTCATGGGATATCATACAGTAAATTTCTCAGTTTGTCCCAAACAGGTGCAGTGATAGCAGATCACCACTAGGTGTCAGACAACACGAACAGATTTATTAGAGAATGGGAGGGTTCACCTTGAGCGGAGGAACTCCACAAGCTTGCTGCTCTTCTCGTCAGTGTCAGTGCTGCTCTCCAGTGTTTCCGACTCTTCGGTGGAGAAGTGAGGCAGGTTGCTGCTGCTGCTTCCTAGACTCAGACTCGAGGACGTAGACGAGGAGCTTAATCCAGAGTCAGGCACCGGAGACGCCTGGGCGTCTCGCAAGAAATCCACACCACCTGGGGACACGACATGTGTATGGAGGGAAAAGAGAGGTGATTTATTAAAGTAGGCTTGGGCTTAAAGCATAATCAAGTCCAAAAGTCTGAATCCATGAGTAAAAACGTTCATTCATTCAAACCTGACAAATACGTCCCCTGCAGTATCTGCAAAAACTAGTAATATAGATAGCGGGAAAAGCAGTAGGAGTAAAAAAGCGTAATCCCAAAATGGTGCCTTAAGTCCGGCAGTTCATCTCCAGTTCTGCACTTCATAAAGTTATAAAGGGTCTGAAAGCATAAACATGAGTATTTGGGACAGTCTGGATCGGACTGGATTTGGACGTGATTACATTACAATGTATAAAAATGTTGTGCTCAGCTATAAATACGGTCTTTACTCTGAGTGTGAAATAATTAGAAATAATGGTAATGTGATGGCACCTCCGCGGGTCCAGGGCTCGAGTCCCGCCATGGCCCTGTGTGTGTGGAGTTTGCATGTTCTCCCCGTGCTGTGGGGGTTTCCTCCGGGTACTCCGGTTACCTCCCCAAGTCCAAACACATGCATTGTAGTCTGATTGGCGTGTCTGATTGGCGTGTCTGATTGGCCGCTTACTCCTTTTCACGGTCACAGGGAACCTGGAGCCTATCCCAGGGAGCATCGGGCACAAGTCGGGGTACACCCTGGACAGAGTGCCAGTCCATCACAGGGCACAATCACATACACACACACACCTATTCATACACTATGGACACTTTAGACACACCCATCAGTCTTCCATGCATGTGTTTGGACTGGGGGAGGAAACCGGAGTACCCGGAGGAAACCCCCGACACACGGGGAGAACATGCAAGCTCCACACACACATGGCCCTGGCGGGACTCGAACCCCGGACCCTGGAGGTGTGAAGCGGACGTTCTAACCACTAAGCCACCTAACGCCCTGCATACCAAATATATACATATGATATCATGTAAGGACAGAGTAAGTGAATTAAGTGAAGTAAGTGAATACATTTCTATCTATGCATGTTTAAGCAGAGGGTTGACCTCGGTAGATGACTCGGATTCAGCTGGTTATTTTCACATAACGAGACACAACCGGAGGCAAAGCGACTCGGCAGCGCCGGCGAGGCCATGACATGGGTATTAATCTCAGTCATAGTGTTATGACAGCGTACAGTGAATAATATATGATCAATGTCAGTTCGGCTGAGACCGGACACGCTCAACTGAGCGACGAATTCAAGACCTCGTCTTGCACACACCAGCCGCTAGTAGATGTCCCTTTTAGGGCAGGAAGATAAAAACAGAGCAGTGGAATGCTCTAATCAGGGCGCTAATCAAACAGCCGTGTACCCGTGATTGTTTTTGGCTTGGCATTCATTTTCCTCCGATAAGTACGCCCTTGTTTCTCAATCCAGACAGATGAGAATAGCACTGCTGTGTAAAGCTACTCTGGAAAACGTGTGACGTCACCGACAAGGTGTGCTTCTAAAAATAGTGCGGTATGAAGGTGTTGTTTTTTTGGGAGAAGTCACGGGTCTATCCAAGTTCAACGTTCAGAGCTCATAAGAACCACTTGATTGTTGAGATCCATTGAAAAGTCTTACGAATAATAATTCAGACCCCTAACACAAGAAGTACTTACCTTTGGTAAGAATATAGACCTTTAAGCTATTTTCTTTGCCAGGACACAAACTGCAACATCCTGTTGCACTAATTCTACAAAACCACACCTACTGAAACAGCAGGCAAGAAGTTTCATAACCACCCGGTTCTGCGCTTGCTGTCTGGCAATCGAATTATGATTTAAAAGAACCCTAAGGGCAGCATGGGGCATGTAACACTGACATACCTGTGTAGAAGAACTCTGTCTGGTAGCTGGGTCGGGTGCTGAGACTTTTGCCACGCATCAGGTCTGAGGAGACCAGAGGGAAACTCCTGCTGCAGGAGAGCGTGAGGAGTAAGTGCAGGAGGAGATGTTTGCAGTGCTCGAACACCTCGGGCCGACAGTGGTCCATTCCTGAGACGGAAACGCGACAACAGCGTCAAACATTCATGTTAGCCCTTTTCAATTATTATTATTTCTTTATTTATTTTATTATTCATTTTCAATCTTCAATTGCTGCATGTGATTTCTGCTCCATTTATTATTATGGGATATCCAGAAGACAATCCCGTGACATTACCAAAAAACTGGAGCGTTCATAGAACTCCATGGAGGAAAACCGTAAGCTGTAGTTCCTTATATATCCATTTTAATGAAGGGTGCCAATAATTTTAGAACTTTCATTAGGCTTAAATGTTTTGTCCTACAAGTTCCATTATTTAGTGAATACTTAGTTAGTATTATTGTTTTGTCTGTGTCAATAATAGCATGTACGGGGAACTTTGATTGGCATTTCAAAAGTGTGTGTGTGTGTGTGTGTGTGTGTGTGTGTCATAGCAGTCTCTGAATAAAAAGAGGTCCAAGCATTTTTTTGTAGACAGATCATCTGATATCACCGGGCATGAATCAGGCTCAGAGGAACGATTTCACTGAATAGAAAACAAGACAGTGACAAGTTCAAAGCTCCATCGGATGAGTATCATCACGCCTCATGGACTCTAAAGCAGGGGTCTTCAACAGGGGGTCCGCGGAGGTACTGCATGGGGGTCGTGAAGGTTTTGGTACCAGTTTGATATAACACAATTTCATACAATGTATATAATTAGGGGGTCCTCGCTCCATCTCGCCATCAGTTTGGGGGTCCTTGGCCTGGAAGACGTTGAAGACCCCTGCTCTAAAGAACCATAAGATTATGACGGCTTTAAAAAATAAATAAATAAATAAATAAATAAATAAGATCCCTCCTCGAGATTGGTTTGTGCTGCACACACAATTGCCTACGACGTGAGTGATGAAACCAATTCTGTTCCTTATACACATATAAACAACAAAGAAGGAAAGAACAAAAACGCCAGGAGTGACACACAGATGTTCTATCTCACCTAGAAAGAGTGCATGGAGTAGCAGGGGCAGGTGTATACTCCAGTCCTCTTTCACACTGTGATCCACCACCAGCTCCGTCATAAAGATCACAGCTATATTACACCTGAGGAACCAACACAGAAAACCGTCCTCACAGCCGTGTATCATGCACATGACACACTTTGTGTCGTCCAACATCATTCCTTTCGACCCTTGAATGAGTGACGATGAAGTCGGGTGCAGTAAACAAGAAGCTCTCATGAGCATCAACTGCGTAAATATGTTTAATGACCATGTTGCGGACGTTCTCTACACATGAAAAGTGTCATCTGACCTGTGTAACGGCCCACGCAGGGTCACGGTTTCCGGCAGGAAGTCGACCAGAGGGGCCCAGCAACCTCCGTTAGCCGGCATGGGCAAAGGCAGCGGCTGTTTGGTCTCCAGGACATTCATCAGCCAACCAGCATACGGTGGGAGGGGCTCATCTGAATGACAGGGAGGACATTTTGTATATTTTACTGTATATTCATGACCTCCTTTTTACATGCTGTCATTAATGCAAGCTTTTACACAGCTTCTGAAGAGAAAATAGTCTCTCTATCTGATTAACTGAACCATAACACGAGCTCATGATCGTACTTTCCTGTAAATAATTCCTTTATACAATAATGTGATCATCTCACTGTGTGTGAAGCCAAGATGAGATTCAGCGGAAAGAAATGATCTCGCCAGCTGTCCAATGAACTCGCTGTATAATGCAAGAGTTTTTACCAAACCGGAGAGTGCTTATTAACCTTTTCTCACAGTACACTGGCGTTAAGTTTATATAAGTATAAACCATGCACATATGAATTATTTGAACAATATAAACTAATGAATTATTTTATCGCTGCAAGTCTGTTATAAGATGAGTCAGGACACTGTTGGGTCTCTGTGTGTAGAGTACCATGACTGCGTTTAGCTGCGAGCGGCTTCGGCGATGGGAAAGGGGAGGGATGGGAGCCCCCTGCTGGGCAAACAATTCACACCTCTCCACAATACCATTAGTAAAGAGATCAGATGGACAGCATAACTAAAGCTTTTTTAATCGTAAAACACTGTATACAACTGCCACAATAAAATTATAACATTTAAACTATAAATTAACATTTAAATTATAACAAAAACCTATGCAATTTATTGCATAATACATTTATTGCAACTTATTGCAAATTCTTACAGCCTTGAGTGTTTACTTTCATATGAGCCATGAGCCACTACCGTGGAGTATGACATCCCGAATAAATTCAGTGCTGAACACGAGCATCCAAGGTCGTAACCATGGTATGGACATTGGGGGGTCCGAGGATGTGCAAGTGAATGTAACGTTAACGGTCAAAAACCGGAACTGACGTTAGCCTAGCCTACTTCGTGTGTGTGCACATATCAACAGTTAATTGACGTTCTTAAGATTTTAAGAACAAACCAAACCATGGTATGATGCCTTCTATACTAAGATACGATCACCTACTATTTAGGGATCTAGTGACTTCCTGTCTGAATAAAAGCTCGTATGTTCTGCTGCACTTTTCTACACTTGTCTGCTGTCTCCATTTCTTACAGACTGAGCTGATCAAATACATCAACAAACTTGTGTTGAGTCTGGGCGTGACCACGTGTACAACTGGAGGAGGGGACACGCCTATTTTCATTAACACACGCAAATATATTACAAAGGAATAAACATAAATAAATAGAATAGATGAAGAAAAGACAGATCCGCTGGTAGGGTCATTAAAGGGGGACATGTGGAAAATATTTTGTACTGTATGTTGGGGGGACAGATTGGTATTTCCTCAACATTGGCGAGAGGGGGGGGACGCCCCCACAGCAGCACAATTCACTAAAGTTCACTCACTCTTTTCATCGTCGTACGAGCCTCCGGAGCTGTTGCTGTAACGAGACTCCAGACGGATATGAGCCCTCATCATACTTTTAAGCCTATGGCAGAGAATCACACAAAACACACAGACCTGCCTGTCAGGAATATGTTACAGCAAGGTTTAAAATAATCCTAGTGGGTGGTACTGTCCTTACGTTACTCTGTTCCCGTAGATATTTTAAGTGGATATGCATGTAAGGTAGATGTCGCTACTGTACCTGTCCTCACTTTCTTTTGCCATTTTTGGGTCATCAAGGTCAGGAATGTTTTCCTCGATAGCGATGACTGTATTGCTGCTGGATGTCGTACCTGTAGAGATGACGTATTATCTGTCTAGCATTTCCTAGTGGATATTAAACCCATATTTCAAGACAGCTGTAATTCATGGCGTGTGTGTATACCAGAATTGGCAGTGGGTATTTTGCTGGTGGCTGAGAAACGGTAAAACGGGGGATTGTCACAGTGCACCACCATGGGATTGACCGGGTCAGTCTGCTGGAGCTCAAACAGCAGCTCTTCCATCGTCTGGGTGGTGTTGTTCCGACACAGATAGATCACCACCTTCTTAATCTGAAGAGAGACAAGGAGATGAATAATTGAGACAGATATTGGCTACATCATACAGTAAGGCCCTATTTAAATGACACGGTTGTGATGTTGGAGCACATGGACGCTGATGAGATGTTCTTGGTAGTGTCAGGACTATTGGTGTGGTGGGTAAATCTTAAAAAAAAAAAGAAAATGCAATGAACATATTCTCAAATAGCCAAAAGTTTGTGGACACCGGATAATCACACCTATATATGGGCCTTCTCCAAACTTTTGCAACAACACTGGAAGCAAACTGTGGCTCAGTCGGTAGAGCGGGTTGTCCACTAATCCACTAATCGTAGGGTTGGCGGTTCGAATCCCGGCCCGGGTGATCCCATGCCGAAGTGTCCTTGGGCAAGACACTGAACCCCAAGTTGCCCCCGATGGCAAGTTAGTGCCTTGCATGTCAGCTCTGCTACCATTGGTGTGTGAGTGTGTGTGTGAATGGGTGAATGAGACACAGTGTAAAGCGCTTTGGATAAAAGTTCTATAAAAGTTCGCCATTTACATGGCATCAGATGTTTTTTTATACTCTAGATGTCTTTTTATACTTTAAAATAGACCAGTGTTGTTGTTTGACATGGTTTGGATTCTTGTGCTGTTGCTTGAGCACGTCAAGGCTACCGGCTCTAATATCAGATGTCTACCATGAGTTATCACATGCTATTTAACATTTTCCAAATCCTCACCTCCATCCTTCAACCTTGACAATAGCAGTCTGAACAAACCTAGTTAAGTGCCTAGTGTTACTAATACAAACACAAGCATGGTTTCTGTTATTAGAAGTAATGGTAAGAATGCAGTTTAATCAGGACTGATATTTCCAGTATGTGTAGTCGCACAGGACTCACGTGTGGTAGGAGAACGGTGTCGCTACTGACGCCACACAGACTGACGAGGAACTGCAAGGTCATACGAAGGTTACTGCTCCATTTCTCATTGGAGACCACGGCGTTCCAGGCTTGCTCCATCTCCAGGCCCGGCACATCATCACCATACTGACAAGAATTTATTTATTTATTTATTTATTTACTTAAATACATAAAGCACATATCTGATGTGATATTCAAATCATATTCAATAAAAACAAGAAGGAAATACAGCCGAATCACATAAAGCTACCCATCTAAAATATTTCTAAGAAGAGTGGTACAAAGTCCGAAATAACCACGAAGAACTATTCACACAGTTACAAGCCCAAAGCTTCACATACTTCCACACTATGCTGTGTCTGATTTAGTTTTATATTCACAATGCACTCTAGAAAACATTCTTTCATGGGTTTCTTCATATAATCAAGAGTTCTTGGCCTCCAAAAAGGGCTCTAATTTGGACCACTTTCAGGTAGAGAAGCACACATACTCTGTTATTGGGTTCTACATTGAAGAACCTTTAAGAATCCGCGCAGAAGAACAATTAGAGAAGCAAAACATGCTTACACTCTTAGAAATGAATGAACAA
Organism: Noturus placidus; assembly: GCA_022414735.1. Taxonomy (NCBI): domain Eukaryota; kingdom Metazoa; phylum Chordata; class Actinopteri; order Siluriformes; family Ictaluridae; genus Noturus; species Noturus placidus. The sequence goes on from JAFFST010053331.1 coordinate 39,647, forward strand.
AGAATGAATGGTTCTTTGCTGCCCCAAAGGGTTCTAGTTTGGAAGAGGATCAGTCTCTTGTAACCAAGGGCGTAACCATGGTAGGGGGTCCAGTGAACTCGGTTGGAGGATATACAAGTGAATGTAACGTTAATGGTCAAAAACCGGAACTAACGTTAGCCTAGCCTACTTCGTGGTTGTGCAAATATCAACAGTAAATTGATGTTGATAAGAACAAACCAAGCCATGGTATGATGCCTTCTATACTAAGATACGATCACCTACTATTTAGGGATCTAGTGACTTCCTGTCTGAATAAAAGCTCGTATGTTCTGCTGCACTTTTCTACACGTGTCTGCTGTCTCCATTTCTTACAGACTGAGCTGCTCAAATATATCAACAAACTTGTGTTGAGTCTGGACGCATCCAAGTGTACAACTGGAGGGGGGGACACGCCTATTTTCCTTAAAAAACAGAAATATATAAAAAAGAAATAGATATAAATAAATAGAATAGATGAAGAAAAGACAGATCCATTGGCAGGGGTCATTAAAGGGGGACGTATAGAAAATATTTTGTACTGTATATTGGAGGGACAGATTGGGATTACCTCAACATTAGGAGGGGCACCCCACCCAAAGAATGCATAGTTACACCCATGCTTGTAACGTTCCAGAGGGACAACCAGAGAACCTTTAGGGGCCCAGATTGTGATCTAAAAGTGTATACTGTACTATTTGGGGTCCACCCATTTTGTAGTGTTGTTTGCATTCTGCTTTCGGTGAAGATCAGACTAGATTTGATAAATATTTAATGCAGAAATCCTGGTAATTCCAAAGGGATCACAAACTTTCTCTTGTAACTGTATTGTTATTGTCTCTACTGCTTGCAGCCGATAATTAATCTTGCCCACATTTTGGTTACGCCTGTAATACTACGTCGTGATGTCATGGATTACCTTGGCAGTCATGAACATTAGGTTGTTGAGGACGAGCGAGGTTGCTTGTGCTGAGCCCCAACCGGAACCCTGAAGGTGTGATGAGGGTTGGGCTATGCAGTGACCCCGCCTTCTTTTCTCCTCTACTTGGTGGGCAGGGCTGGACGTAACTGGCAGTAGACCTCCATCCACCAGCTCAATATTTCTGAGCCACGGCAGCAAGTAGGTCAACATCACCTGTCTCCCGTTGGCATGAGTGGAGGGAAACCTCTGGCTGACCTCTAGAGATCATTTACCACGACAGAGAAAACAAGAAAGTCTGCATGTGAGATTTGTATTTTGTGAAATAGCAACTCATTAACATAGATAACCAGATGAATCACCCACCTGAGAAGAGGGGCAGTGTAAGTTCCGGATACATCCTGGCAAGCTGGGCAGAGAGCTGGCCCACGGAAAGACTGTAGAGGGGGGGCAGAGGCCTGTGTGTACCATACAGAATCCCGCTACTCTTCTCATCCACTATCCTCTTAGAGTACACACACAATTTAGACTCCAGAATCTAATGCAACAGAATACACAAACATGGGCACATACACAACATATTTAATCCATGATACATCCACAACAACTCCATCTATTTTTGATCGATGAGTCCTTTTAATCCACAATCACCTGCATTAACTGCATAGAAATCTCATAGATCTCTCTGCTGTTGTTGGACGCTTTGAAGAGGATGAGGTTCAGCAAGGTTACAATGTCACAAGGGTAATTCCTGCACGGGCAAACCAAAATAAAGCATTAAAATCAAGTTCAGGGTAATCATTTATTATATGCGCAAGGCATTACACGTTAGAGAAGATCGTCTCAGAGTCTCCATCCAAACCATAGTCGTTATAGACACACCCCCTATTACTGCCAAGGTGTTGGTCCATCCATCCATCCATCTTCAACCGCTTACTCCTTTATCAGGGTCATGGGGGAACCTGGAGCCTATCCCAGGGAGCATTGGGCACAAGGCGGGGTACACCCTGGACAGAGTGCCAGTCCATCACAGAGCACAATCACATACACACTCACACACCCATTCATAAACTACGGACACTTTAGACACGCCCATCAGACTAACATGCATGTCTTTGGACTGGGGGAGGAAACCCCCAACGCACGGGAAGAACATGTAAATTCCGCCCACACATGACTCGAACAGGACTCGAACCCCGAACCCTGGAGGTGTGAGGCGGACGTGCTAAACACTATCCTTGTCCAAATCCTTCTCATAACTTCCAGGTGTCATACTGTATCTCTGTCCATCTTGTACTCCGACTCCCAGAATGCTTGGTGAGTCACATCACATCACACTCAGCACCGCAACCACCTCAAATCTCAGAATTGAGTCTCCGAACCAATCATATGACCCCTATTTCCCCTCACAGTCCCCTGACTACTTAATACACACACTTGTCTTTTGAGCATTGCTTAATCAATTCTATTCAGTTTGAATATCGCCTGACTCTTCTATAATTTATATTATATATATATATATATATATATAAAACTGTGGTAACCATCCATCCATCCATCCTCTACCGCTTACTCCTTTATCAGGGTCACGGGGAACCTGGAGTCTATCCCAGGGAGCATCGGGCACAAGGCGGGGTACACCCTGGACAGAGTCTGTGGTAACTAATTCCCAGTTATATATATGTGAATGAGTTATATTGAAGTCTTTTGCATTAGTGAGTGAACATACTGTATATTTACACAAACTCAGGAGCTCGTGTAAGATTTGGCTCTAGGATGTAGTTTTCCGAACGAACTGGATGTTCATGAATACTGAATATCTTGTGTAAATGCTCCTATGGACAGCTGTTTGAGAAATCACACCTGCTGATTTCCCCAAGTACACGGCATCATTGCCATGTTCATGCTTTGAATGCTGCTACACCATGCAAATTTAGTTTTACCTAATAAGCAAATCAGACCTGGTTTCCATGAGAACACTGAGCTGTTAAAAGTCACTATTACAGTTCAGAATGAAACTTATTGCGCTATAAAAAATAAAGCACTTGAATAAATCTTAAAAACAAGCACCCTGGACACAACGAATGCCTGTAAAGTAATCGTAGATACGACTCAATAGCCACATCTGTATTTAATCTTATATGAGGTTACGTCGATGAAACACACTCTTATCTTATACGAGGTTACGTCGATGAAACACACTCTTACGTGCACTGTATTTACCGAATACATTTTTTTTTTTAGAATCCCAAACCAACCTTCTTCCACAGACAGCGGCGATAGCTTTGAAGCAGCCCGAGGCGAGTTGGTACGAGCTGGTGTAACAGCGATCCATGGCCCAGTTGAACAGATTGACCTGATCTGGGTTCAGTTCCAGCAGGAGCACCACCACCTCACAACCCAACTGATGAACCTACAGGAAACATCATACTTCTAAATAATTCTGATTAATCCTTATGATCCGTTTAGGTGAAAATCACCAGAAGCCATTAGGATTTTTGTGGAATTTGGCTCTATAAGTAAAATAAATGTTTCAAATGGGTGGTAAATGCTAAAATGTTAAAGGTTGCACTTATATAGCGCTTTTATCCAAAGCGCTTTACACTGTGTGTTATTCACCCATTCACACACACACACACACACACACTCACACACCAGTGGGAGCAGATCTGACATACAAGGCACTAACTGACCATCGGGGGCAACTTAGGGTTCAGTGTCTTTCCCAAGGACACTTCGGCACGTGGAGTCATCCGGGCCGGGAATTGAACCGCCAACCCTACGATTAGTGTCCAACCCGCTCTACCACCTGATCCACAGCCGCCCCCAAAATGTCCTATACGCACTGATATCCAGGCATTTGAGGCTCCATAACAGCACGATAATATCAACACAGGTTTCCCACTGACAGATTTAGACTCAGGATGAGCCAATTAAAATGGCCGTTATTATTGTAATGTTTTGAGAGTCATATTGTGAAGAATGATAGGCTGTGTACCCGCAGATCCTGGCAGGCTAAGATGTTATCCAGCCACTTGTAGAGGTAGCCGTCTGGAGAGAGACCCACGTTGTCAAACACAGGTCCACAACAAAGCACAGACGACATGGCCTGAGAGAAACATTTAAACATATAGCATTTAAACATATTATTCAGTCTAGCCCTAGACTCTGAGTTTGGATACCAATGCATGTAGTAGTGGTTAATCATTTTATAGACTAATGTATACATTATTTTATTTTATTGGTGTTCGTGGGTATAAGTAGGGCTTATAGTCGTGGGTCTTTAGTATTTTTGGTGCAAGAATAGTAGTAGTAGTGGTTTTAATCATAGTAGTAGTAGTCGGAAGAGGAGCATTATTAGTATTAGAAATATTAGTAATAACTGCAAATATAATAGTAATACCACTGGTAATAGTAGGAGAAGGAGGAAGAAGAGTAATACTAGCAGTCGTAGTAGTAATAGTATAAGTAATAGAAGTAGTAGTGTTGGTAGTATCATTATCAGTACTATCAGTAGTAGTAGTAGTAGCACTAGGAGTATTTGTAGTACTATCAGTAGTAATAGTTGTAGCAATAGTAGGAGGAAGCGGAGTATTAGCAGTAGTAATACTGTTAGTATTAGAGGTATTAGCAGTAATAGCAGCCGTAGTACTATTAGCAGTAGTATTAATGGTAATGGTATTAGTATTAGTATTGGGATTATTATTATTATTATTAATAGCAGTAGTAGTAGAAGTAGTAGTATTGACGGTATTTATGATTAGAATTTAGTGGTAGTAGGAGGACGAGGAGGACGAGTAATAGTATTAGAAGTATTAACAATAGCCGCAAATATAGTCTAGGAGGAGGAAGAGGAGTAGTACTAGCAGTAGTAGTAGTAATAATAGTATTAGTATTGGGATTACTATTAGTAGTATGTAGAAGGAGTAGAATTATGATTCGAATTTAGTGGTGATAGTAGGAGGAGGAGGATGAGGAGGAGGAGAAGCATTAATAGCATTAATAAAAATCTTAGTATTAGCAGTAAAAGCAGTAATAGTGGTAGTATTAATAGTAGTGGTATTAGCATTAGTAGTGGTATTAGCATTAGTAGTGCTAGATGGAGTCGTCTTGGTAATATTATTAGAATTTGTGATTGTAGTAGTACTTTTCTGAAGAGGGATCTTTCCTAGCTCTTTACCTCACAACCAAAAGGCAGAACCTATAGAACGTTAAGTTTCGTGCACTCATATCATGTTCCACGTTACATTTTCAGACAGGTAAAAGTTCTGAAATTACATGCTTCTAACAACAGACACAGACTGGCATAGGATCAGTTTACATCCCTCTCACACTGTTACTCAATAGAGGTTACAGGCAGCTCCGGAAACTGAAGACACCCATGCCTACACACGCGTTCTCCACAAAAACAATATAAACAAAAGCACAAATATTCATCACGAATCGTGAAACACAACCCTACAGCTTTTCTCACCTCTGGTGTAGGTACACACCAATGTTTTGTCATTGCGCAATCATGCAGTACCTCCGATGTCGTTAAAACAGCTGCAGTCGCCTATTAAAGCCTATTATCCAAACACAACCCAACATTCAGACTTACATAGCGACTCAAGACTGCTAATTCCTCTGGATTGAGAGTGTTTCTATAGAAATAACATGGGTATAAGTGCTTAATCCTCTTAATTCCTTTATTTGGGTCATAACTGGTGCTAAAGACAGACATTTTATTTGGCATTTATGCTGCTAATTGGAGTCAGTATAACAAAATGAGTCATTATTATCAGAATTGATAAATCAGGAAGTTATATATATATATATATATATATATATATATCCATTTTCTGTACCGTTTAGCCTACATAAGGTTACAGGGAGCAAGGAACTTATCCCAGGGAACTCGGTGCACACCCTGGATGGCGTGCCAACCCACTGCAGGGCACAATTACACACCCATTCACACACTTTGGAAACACCAATCAGCCTACAACGCATGTCTTTGGACTAGGGGAGGAATCTAGAGTACCCAGAGGAAACCCGCAAGAGCACGGGGAGAACATGTAAAGTCGGTGCACAGAGGGAAGTGTTGGGATTCAATCCCCCAGCGGAGCTAAGCCACCGTGCTTCATGTTCCTAAAATAAAACTTAAAATGAATTGTAAACTGGAACTAGATCCCTGCTACTGGAACTCCTGCTCTAATGAAGATTAAATATAACTTAAATTTCTTCTCCCATTCCGTCTACATCTTATTTATTTTCCTTGAAAAGAGTTCAAATCCAATGAACATCCAGAGTAGTGTAAATCTAGCTGGCTCAGCGTTGCATTACCTTCAGGGCACAATACTGATATCGAGTGATTTGATGGTTCCGGTCACTGTAGCGGTCCAGGGGCGTGAACATGATGCTGAAAGGACCAGCCCATTGGCTGAAGAGGATGAAGAGGTGATGTCGTAGGCTCTGCTGGGGAAACAGGAAGCGTCGGTGGTGCACTAAAGACAGACAAAGATGTCATTATGAGTCAGCTTTGACCTTTCTAATGAATCATTTATCATGAACTACATATTTTTTACTTAACAGTCTGTAAGTGAACTCTGTGTGTCTGATCCAGACAATGTCTGATATTGGAACTCAAACATAACATTCGGTATCGATTGTGAAATCCGTTCTCTGAATGGTCGTCTCTGTCATTTTATGAGGGAGTCTGAAATAGCCGAGAATAGCTCGTCCTCTTGCCCTTTACATCATTATAATCACTGCTAATATGAGAAGAGTCTTACAAAGAGAACTGTAAATGCTATCAGTCAGACAGTCAGTCATATTAATAGGAACAACATGGAGTGAAACATTTGCCAAACTTCTGTTCCATCATGGAAAGTCTGAGTTCATGAACAACAGTCACATTATCCTCATTCAGAAGCGTCTCTGGGTTCTACATTGACGGAACTGATTTATTTGGGAGTTCGGTCTTTACCAGGGACACATTGTATGAGGTTGGCCACCATGGAGCTAAAGTGGGATCGAATGTCTCTGAGGATCTCCATGTCTTTGTCGTTCTCGGCCTCCAAAAGCATCCTGGTCAGATCCACATACTCCAGAAAGAGAGCGCCAAGGGCCAGAGTGTCACGTTCCAGCGCTCCATTAGTACTGAGAGTGAGAGAGAGAGAGAGAGAGAGAGAGAGAGAGACAGACAAAAAGAAAGACAGTGAGAGAGAGAGAGACAGAAAAAAGACAGTGAGAGACAGACAGAAAGAAAGACAGTGAGAGAGAGAGACAGACAGAAAGAAAGACAGACAGACAGAGAGAGAGACAGAAAGAAAGACAGTGAGAGAGAGAGAGAGAGAGACAGAAAGAAAGACAGTGAGAGAGAGAGAGACATACAGAAAGAAAGACAGAGAGAGAGAGAAAGAAAGACAGTAAGATAGAGATAGACAGACAGAAAGAAAGACAGTGAGAGAGAGAGAAAGACAGAGAGACAGAGAGAGAGACAGACAGAAAGAAAGACAGTGAGAGAGAGAGAGAGACAGAGAGAGAGACACACAGAGAGACAGAGAGAGAGACAGAGAGAGAGACAGAGAGACAGTAAGAGACAGAGAGAGAGAGAGACAGAGAGAGATAGAGAGACAGAGAGAGAGAGAGACAGAGAGAGAGACAGAGAGACAGAGAGAGAGAGAGACAGAGAGACAGAGAGAGAGAGACAGAGAGAGAGAGACAGAGAGACAGAGAGAGAGACAGAGAGAGAGAGAGAGAACAGGAAAATTAAATTAATTAAGTTAAATATAAAATGGAGGTCTTCAACAGGGGGTCCACGACCCCTAGGGGGTCCGCGGAGGTACTGCATGGGGGTCGGGAAAGTTTTGGTACCAATTTGATATAACACAATTTCATACAATATATATAATTAGGGGGTCCCCGCTCCATCTCGCCATCAGTTTGGGGGTCCTTGGACTGGAAAACATTGAAGACCCCTGATATGAAATATAGGGTGTCTCAAAAAGTGTAGGATAATGTATTGTTCCTGGAAATAGATCACTTATACTATGGGTTTTTGTTTTTTTTTTAAGAAGAATTGTGACGTCCCCAGTATATCATAAAGTCACATTTTCAGAGAACATGATGCGAGTACATAAACTCTGCATGTGTTTAATTAAGAGTAATCCAAGAACCATCATCAAAGTGAGTATCTGAGGTCAAAACACAAGACAGTTAGTGTAACAAAAAAGAGTAACCAATAGTCAAAACACACAAAGAACACGTTCAGGTCCAATCCAGCAAGAACTACACAAAGAAACAGGGAAGACAGGAAACTAAGGTGTGAACTTAATGAGGCGAACACGATACAACGTAACAAGGAGAAAACGAAACAGCAGGCCAGAAATAACCTAACGCATCAAGGCGAGGCACGTCACAGGTGAACACATTAGAGTAATCACGGAATGTCAAGAGACAGGAAATAAAATTGAACGCATAACAAAGCTACATGAGAGCAGCTAGGAAACCCCTTGCTCACTGAGAGAGGGAATCCACAACATATTCATACACACACACACACACACACACACACAGTCATTTAAAGATGAACATATTACTCTTACCTGTCGCTGATAACCCCAGAATCAGCCAGCAGCTCAAAGATCCTGAGCAGTTGGAGCCTCAGCAGATCCCTTCGCTCTCTCCGCTTCTTATTCTGATGCATAACAAGCGCTCAGTGATTGCATCCATAAAGAAAGCTTCATACTGTTTTTATACAACCATCCATCTTGTGTACATACGGGGTGTGTATGGCTGTATGGACACCTACACTCTTACAATGCCATAAAGACATAAAGACATAAACACTGCACTCATGCTTTATAAACTTCCCACTACTGCTTATACGCATTTATACAAACGTATACAAGGCACTCTCAGGCATCAGGATATGTTACGCGTTCTTATTTTACGTGCAAGACTTCACAAGTGAAGTGAATTCACACAGAACAGGTGAACACATTAGGGTAATCAACCAATAGCTTGACCAAAACAAGATACCACTGAGTGAACCCAAAACGACACGAAAGCACCACGTACCGAGACGGAATCTGTAATCCAGGGGCTGGATTTGTTCTTAAATACACTTCGAATGCATTTTGAACACTGGATTCATAGGAAATGTTACCCAAGCTTTCTCTTACTGCGCTAGCACTATCCTTTCATTGGATTTCTACACACTTGTACATCTTATGCAGATGTTACGGTATAGACACTGACCTCCGGTCTCTTTTCCAGAGCTTCCTTCATCAAAGGGTGCAGTTCTTCGATCAGTTCTCTGCAGGAAACACACCAAGTTATTTTGTTTCCATGTAGGTCATAACGGCAATGAAGTCTGTCCATGTATCATGTTCTAACGCCCTCACAAATCATTCAACATTATGAATTGTGAACATGATGCATGATAAGAAGTGTCTATGACTCAACAAACTGGGTCTAACTTTTGGTACTGGTGTGTTGACTTAGAACGCATTCTGTTAGGCACAGGTTAGGAATTGACAGCATTTGAATTTCTTACCTGAAAATGAGCGAGTTTGTGCGGCCGAAGCCCAGCACCAGCGCCTCGGTGATCTCGATGCTCTCGGAACGCATCAAAGGAGCGAGCTGCTTTAATAGCCACGCTACTGAGGGCGTCCCCACCACCTGATGCACAACACGCACGCAGACTGTGATGGGTACAGCGCCATGCACACTTTCAAAAATGAATACAAACAAAATGAATCAGCTGGTGGAACTGTTCATTAATGACTGTTAATTCTGCGTACGCACTTTGTAGTCGTAGCTGCTGCTGTTCTCACTAGTCGGGGTCATGATCTCTGGAGCGGAGGCTCGCAGATGTCCAGGGCTCATGATGCTCGGCTTGGCCACACCGAAGCACAAGATCAGGTAGTTCCTCCACAGAGCCACGTAGTTGTCACCTGTACCCGCTGCACTCGTCTTTTTCGTATTAGCTGGGTTGCTAATAGGGATCATATTATTCAGCATGTTGTACAGAGAATAAAGCCTGCCATTGGTCAGCTGAAAGAGCTGTGTCTCACCTGGGATCAATCACGGGCATGAGCAACTGCAGGCGGGTGAAGGCATAGGACCAGGCGTAGCTCAGCGCTGTAGGACACTGCTTAGGCAGATGTTCCTGTCTCAGCAGACTGAAGAGGCAAAGAGCCCAGGGGTCCCGTGCCGACTGTGCCACCACCCACACCGACGAGGGGCTGCACACGTCATACTGACTGCTGAGGAGACTCCCGCTCCACTCCACTAACCACGCAAGGTCAGCCTGGTGTCCTGACGGAATCGGCATCTGAAATACCAATATAATGTTTTGATTGCTTGATATTTTTCAATACCGAGTCGCTCAAACTCAGTCACTCTTCATAGTGTATGTCTTCTACTCCTCTCACACTCCAACACTTTGCTTAAAGAACTACATCGTCCATCCATCCATGCATCTTCAACTGCTTACTCCTTTTCAGTGTCACGGGGAACCTGGAGCCTACCCCAGGAGGCATCGGGCACAAGGCGGGGTACAGAGTGCTAGTCCATCACAGGGCACAATCACATACACACTCACACACACATTCATACACTACGGACACTTTAGACACGCCCATCAGTCTACCATGCATGTGTTTGGACTGGGGGAGGAAACCGGAGTACCCGGAGGAAACCCCCGACACACGGGGAGAACTGGAGGTGTGAGGCGGACGTGCTAACCACTAAGCCACCGTGCGCCCCAGAACTACATCCTGTACGTTTTTATCCGTTTACTTATAGCTACAGCTCTACCACTGACTGCTACAAAGCACTGACACTGGAGACTCCTTCCAAAAATCTCCTGACAGACTTTCCCCTATTCACAACGACACATTATTGTTTATTATTTATACAGCGATTTAGGTTAGATTATGTGGATTATTATGTGCACTAATGTGAATTAGTTGTTACTATGAGAAAGGAGAAGGTATTAGAACAAGTGCATTCATATAAACCTGTGATTGGCTGGACTAGACACCTCCTGACCAATCAGATTCAAAAATTCGATAACTACAGTAGTACAAATGCACTGCAACAAAAGAATTTATTTACAGTCCATAACGCACACTGAGTATTAATCCATAAACAGAGGGTGGACCGGCCAAAATAACTTGTATGATGGTGAGAACAGAGGCGACTTTGTGGCTGGACAGAGGCTGCTTCTGTGTGAGTTAAACCACACACACACACACACACACACACACACACACACACACACACACACACACACACACACACAGAATTGCTTACAGAATCACTCTGCACATGTGTGAAGCTCTCCAGCACCACCGGGCTCGCCTGGTCCAGCACGTCCAGCATGGGCCGCTCATCATCCTGTCCAACACACACACACATCCACCACATACTTGTGTTCACAAATACCTCCAAATTTCACTTTTTTTAACGTGTCCTTGGCTTTGCTTTCCTTATTAAACCCTCAATCCGGTGCTGGAATTTATAGATTTATTTATTTTTGCATTAGCGTACTTGTTAGCATAATACGGCAAATTGTTAGCATTTTTTTATTTATTTTATAGCTGTCATAAAACCCCACCTACCCGTTACGGCAGTTAGCTGCCCCTAGTGGTAAAGTAGTGGTACTGTTAGGGTAGATTAAATCCTGTTCAGATGGGGTAATTATTAATCTGAGATTCAGGTCATGTTAAATATCTAGAGATCTAAATATCCTTATTATGAAATATCTTGAAAATGCATTCCGAGCTGTGAATAAATACATGACTGAGTCCAAGGACCCTTCTAGCCTTGTGTCCTCAATCCCAGAATCAGAAATGTGTGTGTGTGTGTGTGTGTGTGTGTGTGTGTGTGTGTGCTCTAACCTCAGTGTGTGAGACCGTGAGCAGGAGGAGGCGGAGCTCTCGGAGCACGGACACGGCTAGTTTGCGTGTAGCAGTGTGACAGGAGCAGAGCAGCACGAGAGCGAGACCCTCGAGAGCACGCAACACCGCCGAGAAAGGAGCAGCTTCAGCACGGAGCCTGGAGCCTGATGCACCCTGTAATAACTACATTCACACACACACACACACACACACACACCCACAATTCATAACACAAACATGAAACGATGTAGTAGATGGATTTATTTTATTTCATTTTGGAAGGCGATTAGAGCAACAGAAAGGTGTGAATCATCTTCATGACATCCTGCCACCACCCTCCATCTGCAACTCCGCCTTAACCTCAACTCCAAAACCAATAAACTCACACTGTTCATTCGTCCTCACACATCAGGATCATATTCTCCAACTATCATCAGTCCAGCATGGATCGATCGGAATAACTATAAGCGTAAGTGTTGATGTTTTACCTCTGCAGAGCAGATGTTGGTGTTCTCCGTGCTCCTGCTGGATGTGAGGAGAACGAGCCTCCAGTGTGTGAGAAGCTGGTGGAGCAGTTTAATAGAGGAGTGAAGAAGGCTCTGCTGCGTGTCCTGCACCTCCCGCAGCAGGAAACCGCTGTATCCCAGCAGCACTTCCTCCCGCCAGTCTGAAAAGTCCAGCAGCAGACTCTGCAGGGAATTCTGGGCTATCAGACGCAGCTCATCATCCATGTGGATGGTCAACCTGCTCACAAGACACTCGGAGTCAAGCACTTAAATATATACGTCATTGTGACTATATTTCCACCGACTGAACAAATCAAGCAGCAATCAAACACATTCATAATACTCATAATACCCATAAATAACCGCGTGATTCAAAATAATATGGATTTGGGTTTACATCATCAAACAAATATCAGGAAATAGAAATATGCCTAAATTCTGCACCATGCGGTGAGTCGAGGCACAACACAAGACCACGAGTCATGGTCAAAGCCGGGGTCAAAACACAGGCCTGGCAACATTAAACCAGAGTTATCCATAATTAGGAAACCAGAAACACAAGCAACGGTCTAAACCAGGAAATACTAAATATGAAACAAGGACAAGGCTTGGACGTAAAGACACGAATGGTAGGACTTCGCATTGAGACAAAGACACGGGGGGGGGTATTTATAAATAAGCAAAGAAATGGATGGATGAACAGTTGAGTACAATCAGGGAACATACCAATCACAGGACAAGGAAGGAGACAAGACTGAAAATCAAAACAAAATGCACTTCAGTGTAAACAAAGACGCTTGAGGAGGGACAACAAAAGCAGATAGGAAGACCACACGGCCGCGAGAGTGGAATCCGTGACAAAAGGCAGATTACGTAAGGATAGAAAAGACACTGGTTCATGCAGTTTCAGGAAAATAATCAGAGACGTGGTACAGTATTGCGGCCCGATTCGAAGTGAATGTTGAACATACTATAAGGCCAAAACTTTCTGGACACCTGATCATCACACCCATATGTGGGCCTTCCATAAACTGCTGCCATAATGGTAGAAACACACAATTATGTATGCGGTCTTTATATGCTGTAGCATTACAATTTCCCTTCAGTGGAACTAAGAGGCTCAGAGCTGTTCCTGCATGCAACGTGCACAAAGTTCACAAAGCTCCAGGAAGACATGGTTTGACAAGGGTGGTGTGGAAGAACTCGAGTGGCCTGCACAGAGCCCTGCTCTTTAACCCCACTGAACACCTTTGGGATGAACTGGAACACCGACTCCACCGCAGACCTCCTCAGCCAACATGGGGGGCAGTGCTGGATTGGCGGTTAAGGCTCTGGGTTAGTGATCAGAAGGTCGGGGGGGCCCAAGTTGCCATTGTTGGGCCTTTGAGCACCAATACAATACAACTAGTGCTACTATAGAAGATCCATTAATTGAGTTCCAGAAGCAGCAAAGTGCACAGAGTAGAGGTGTAAGTGCCATTATAGAGCAGTTCACCTCTCAGACTGCACCGAGATGACCAATTCAGGCCGGACGAGATCACTTCACCGAGGAGTCTCTGAGAAACCAGATCAGCCGTGCATTCCCTGTGCTTTAGTGCTGACTCACAGATGCTTCACAACGTCACCATAGAGACCGACAGGACGTGTCGTTAAAGGAAAATACGAGCAACTCGGCTTCATGTCAGGTCTCATCACACCACTACCCCTATCTCTCTCTCACACACACACACACACACACACACTCTCACCGAGCCAGCAGGTCGACGAGCTCTGGCTTGGCCATGCCATCAGGCAGGATGCGAGGGATGGCTGCTACACACGTCCTAAACAGGTCGATCTTGGGCTTCCTCTCCCCTCTGAGAACACGCAAACACAGACGGAAATAAACGAGGAATATTATTCCACTACCACGGCAAAATGGAAAACATGTGTAGTTATAGAGTGTGTAATTACATATGTACTTCACACAGCACTCTAAACTACTTAAGGCAGGTCACTGCGGATAAATACGCTAACTTTACACATCATAATTCATCTCTTCGCTTGATTTCTGATATTGTTTAAATGTATATGTATTCGAATTTTGTCAGAAATTTGAACTCGTTTATGTAAATGAGGCTCTGTATGATTAAATATGCATAATAACATAGTCTTTTGATGTTGTTAGAATTCAAATATTTACATTTATTCATTTATCAGACGCTTTTATCCAAAGCGACTTCCAAATGAGACACACTCACACACCAATGGGAGCAGAGCTGCATGCAAGGTGCTAGCTTGCCATCGGGGGCAACTTAGGGTTCAGTGTCTTGCCCAAGGACACTTCGGCATGGGATCACCCGGGCCGGGATTCCAACCACCAACCCTACGATTAGTGGATTAGTGGACAACCCGCTCTACCGACTGAGACACAGCCGCCCTATTTTTATTTCGCTCTCAAGAGAAAGAATTTTTCAGGAAAAGAAATGATTATTTCTTTATTATTTAGAGTTAAAAAAAATAAACAGATGTATATGATCGTCCATGACATCTATGAGACATCTTTCATCGATATGATAAAGAAATTGACACGCATCGGAAAAAAAAATACGTTTTTCAAAAATTTATTCTGCAAAGTGTATCAAGAATACAGTAATCATAACTGGACGGGCAAGTCAACATATTTGTTATGTTTATTACTCTAGTTTGAGAGAATATCCGTTAGAGATACGGGCGGCTGTGGCTCAGTCGGTAGAGTGGGTTGTCCACTAATCCACTAATCGTAGGGTTGGTGGTTGGAATCCCGGCCCGGGTGATCCCATGCCGAAGTGTCCTTGGGCAAGACACTGAACCCTAAGTTGCCCCCGATGGCAAGCTAGCACCTTGCATGCAGCTCTGCTACCATTGGTGTGTGAGTGTGTGTGAGCGTGTGAATGTGTGAATGAGCTTTGGATAAAAGCGCTATATAAGTGCGCCATTTACCATTTACCATTAGAGATGCAAACGGAGAATTTCTACTGGTCATTTGGTATAACTCTGGTGTGCTGTGGGTCATACTCACGTGATCATGTCCTCCGGTTCCTTATTAAGCATCTGCGCATTAGTAAGCATCATACAGCGACCCACTTCTTTATCCAAATGTCTCAGCATGTTGTCTATGGCTTTCCGAACTTGGGAATAATAGAGAGACATTCCTACATGGCAGAACACATGGGATAAAAGATAAAGTGTATATTGAAACAGTTGTCTTTTCTTGTATTTACATGAATAAAACATATGAAATTACGCACTGAGCAGGAAAAGTGCTCAGAAAAATCTAAACGATTTTATATTATAAATTCTTAACAAGGGGGCACACGGTGAGGTTAGCACGTTCTCCTCACACCTCCAAAGTCGGGGGTTCCAGATACGCAACTAGCATGATTGCATGGAGACAACAGGTAACTTTTAATGCTTAAATCAGGGCTGTCAATCATACATCTTTAGAGTTTTAGATTAAAAGTGTCTTGTGGACCATAATATAATATATATATATATATATATATAACAGAGCTAGTCCTTAGTGTGTAGCACATTCGCCTCACACATCCAGGGTCGGGGGTTCGAGTCCCGCCGTGAGCCCGTGTGGGCGGAGTTTGCATGTTCTCCCCGTGTGTCAGGGTTTCCTCCGGGTACTCCGGTTTCCTCCTCCAGTCCAAACACATGCATGGTAGACTGATTGGCGTGTCTAAAGTGTCCGTAGTGTATGAATGGGTGTGTGAGTGTGTATGTGATTGTGCCCTGCGATGGACTGGCACTCTGTCCAGGGTGTACCCTGCCTTGTGCCCCATGCCTCCTGAGATAGACTCCAGGTTCCCCGTGATGCCGATAAATGAGTAAGCGATAGAATGGAAATTCTTAACAGTATTACTGATGAGCATTGAATACTCTTGGTGTTTTCTCAACTGGCTTCACGAGTTTAAAACTTTTAAGTAAAACCTGCTTTAAACGTTCTATACGGGATTAACTTCACTATTAAGGCTATTTAGTTGTCATAGAAACAAATCTCAACCGCTTTATATAGTGTCTTTTAATCAGCCTTTAGGTTAAAAAGGGGCAGGGCGAATTTCTGGGCCAGGAAAGTTTGAAAAAGAAATCTAAAAACCCACAAACACAAAAAGGTACCTTTTCTAAGACATTTTATACATCTGATAAACTGCTACGTGTACGTAATGCATAGTTATACTATAAGATCTAGATCTCAATCCATCCATCCATCTATATCTTAAAGTATATCTATCAGTAAACACGTCATGATGTCAGTCAGTCACCTATAAGTTTGGCCTCCTCCTCAGTGAGTGCTTTGCTCAGGTACGTCTTTTTGACTCGCAGCGTGTTCCCAGACGGAAGAGTGACCCCCGTGTTGGGCATCGGTGGCTCTCCGTCCTTCTGCTGCAGCTTATCGGCGATGACCAGGAATGCACGCAGGCCGATATTCATCCTCTGAAGTACACACAGAGCCATTAGACGATCATCGACTGGCATTCAAAACCATTTACCGAGTAACTCAGTTCACTGCACTCTGTATGGTAAGCATCGGTGGAGGAAACGGCGTCCGCGGGAACGCAACACTATCAACATAACACACACAATACAAAGCAGTGCAGGGTTGATTGAGTTAGTGTTCTAATAACGCCATTATTTATGTACCTCTGGGTTAAGACTAAAAGCTTTCGCAGGCTTCCCAACACACAGCAGGTCAAAGATGATTTCCTTCATGGCAAAATCAAGCCTTTCCTGTGAGAGTGGAGTTAAACAAGTCAAATAAACAACTTTGCTTCATAAAATAATTAACAAACACTGGCAGTTATAAATGTTTCCACACCTAATATGTTTGTTTCAACTCATAAAATGGGCTTATAAATATGTAATACTTAACTGCTTACCTACTTAGTTTCTGCCTACTTACTACTTACTTAGTTACTTACTATTTACTTGCTCACTATTTACTTACATACGTACTAAGTACTTACTTAGTTAATTTCTCACTTAGTTACTTACTAGTTACTTCTTAGTCATTTACATACTTGCTTACTATTTACTTAGTTACTTACGTACTACTAACTTACTACTTATTTACTACATACGTAATTACTGACTAATTCATTTAATAAAACAATTCATTTGTAAATTTGATATTTTTGACATGTAGGGACATCTGTGTGATCTGCATGCAAAGTGCAGCTTTTAAATGGAAAATGGGGTTATTAATAGGTGTGATATATCATTAATTAGTGTGTGTGTGTGTGTGTGTGTGTGTGTGTGTGTGTGTGTGTGTGTGTGTGTGGTTGGTGCGTATATTTTTTCTTCACCTGTGCGATAAACTGTATGATCTTAACGAAGATGTTGAGAGGCATGTCTTTTGGGACCACACTCCGAGATCCTTTTGGGAACAGCGTAGTGACAATATTGTTAAGACGTCTGTTTAGAGAGAGAGAGACAGAGAGAGAGAGAGACAGAGAGAGACAGAGAGAGAGAGAGACAGAGAGAGACAGAGAGAGAGAGAGAGACAGAGAGAGAGACAGACAGAGAGAGACAAAGGACATCAGTTTATCAGGACCAGTCAATGAAACATGATCTAATCTGAATTAATTTTAACAACTGGCTTCACTGGTGACGGTCACAGTAATAATGAGGAGGCTGTAATGAAGTATTGCCTGCTATTTTAATCAGTTCATCTAAGTTTAGTTCAGCTCTAATGTGGGGAAAATAGTCCATGGTAGAATCCTGGCATGGCCTCATTACACTAGCTTTACTTAAGATCATGGCATGTGTATATATGTGTGTGTGTGTGTGTGTGTGTGTGTGTGTGTGTGTGTGTGAGATACTTCATGTGGCTGTGATGACTGCTTAACCTGCAATGTGCTAATCCCAGAACATATTTGCTCAACCTGCTCAAAGCAACTTCATTACGCCAGGTGTTATCTGAAGTGAATGTAGCCTCCTGTAGCTAATTACTCTAAGAGCACTGAATCAACCGCCAACCCTACAGGAACCCCACCCCAGAGCACAGTACAGTACACACAAAAGACCAAACAGGTTGTGACGCAATGCACACTAAAGCAATTCATCTACTGCACACACAACTAGACTGTCCATCAGTCCAGTGCTACGGTTTATAGACTGACCCTGACAGACTCACAGAACTTAATGGTACTTGGGGGCAGGTCTACAGGATTATAGATACTGCAGTATACGCATTTTACCAACTGTATTTACCACTGTATATGCCACAGACACATTGTTTAATTATTAAATGAATTAACTGATGCTAATATTGGCAAGAGGAAGATCTCAACTTGCATAAATATTAAATTTCTCAAAAATGTAGCACAACATACCCCGCCCAAAAGCACATAACTAGCACTTTCACTTTCGGGAAGGTGTGTTCAAATCTCCGCGTTTAGAAACGTACTCTGATCTTAACCGCGCAAACTTTATATACGTTTATAAAGTATATATATAAACTTTATATATATTTGAGTTGTGCGCGATTTTTCATCTTGCAGCTATATATATATATATATATATATATATATATATCTGTCATTAATCAAACCTTTCATCTATTTACATTTATTCATTTATCAGACGCTTTTATCCAAAGCGACTTACAAATGAGACACACTCACACACCAATGGTAGCAGAGCTGCATGCAAGGTGCTAGCTTGCCATCGGGGGCAACTTAGGGTTCAGTGTCTTGCCCAAGGACACTTCGGCATGGGATCACCCGGGCCGGGATTCGAACTGCCAACCCTACGATTAGTGGATTAGTGGACAACCCGCTCTACCGAGTGAGCCACAGCCGTCCCATGTGGTCAAACACCCATAACGCAAGTTAGTTACGGTTCTCCTTTACGTTACAGCCACTATAAACAGTCACTCCCTCACAGCTTGTCATGGAGGATTCAGATCCCAGAACCGCCAAGCTGGGCCACTGGAACATGGCCCTCAACCTTTGACTGCTCAGTTGTATAAAAGAGATCAATTTAAGTCGCTCTGGATAAGGGTAGGGGCGCACGGTGGCTTAGTGGTTAGCACGTTCGCCTCACACCTCCAGGGTCCGGGGTTTGAGTCCCGATGTGACCCTGTCTGTACGGAGTTTGCATATTCTCCCTGTGTGTCGGGGGTTTCCTCTGGTTTCTCCGGTTTCCTCCCCCAGTCCAAACACATGCATGGAAGGCTGATGGGCGTGTCTAAAGTGTCCATAGTGTATGAATGTGTGTGTGAGTGTGTATGTGATTGTGCCCTGTGATGGACTGGCACTCTGTCCAGGGTGTAACCCCGCCTTGTGCCCGATGCTCCCTGGGATAGACTCCAGGTTCCCCGTGACCCTGATAAAGGAGTAAGCGGTTGAAGATGGATGGATGGATGGATAAAGGCGTCTGACAAAGAACCAGAAAAGTTTCAACTCCTCTGCCATGAGGACTTTCCCATGATGGAAAACCTACCTACTGTTACAGAGCACTGACACTGGAGTCGCTTGCATAAATGTTAAATAGACATCTCCTTACAGAAAACATCAAAGTATCAACAATGACTACATAGAGTATCTTACACCTTTGGTAAATAAAAGACATTTCGATTCTGTAGTATATCCATCATACATGTCTCCGTTTAAGTCCTATAGATTATAACAACATGGTATTAGAACCAGCGCATTCATGATTTAGGATTTGAATTAGAGCTCGAATTACAGGAATCAACCTTGTGACTAATCAGAGTTGAGAATTCAACAGTGCCGTGGTATAAAAGGATCGAAAGTTCTATTGGCTTTTTCACAACTAATGGAAAAATAATAAAGTTCTTCATAAACTGTACCTCAGTCCACCTCATTAAAGTGCTACTGGCTTTATAGTGGTCTGGCATTTGGACTAAATGAACACCCTAAAGCTCAAACTGCATCCCCGGAGTTATTTTAGTAAATCTAATAAAGCATCAGCTAAAAAAGGTCCAAACGCACATCTAGGTTCCAAAATGGTACTATTCATTGTTTTGCATCCAAGCCTACTGCCAAGTAAGGCTGTTAGCCAAGTTCCCAGAATTTTCCTTTTTCTGTCCTCCACCCACTCCTGGCCCTCCTTCACTAATTACGCCGAGGCAACACACACACACACACACATACAGTGACGCCACTGGGTGGGGTACAGAGCGTGTGTTATTTATTTCACTGCCCCAGCCTGCCCATAATCCACCAAGAAAGATGGCATTGATGGAGCAGGCATGATGACGTAAACACCACTTCCTGTGGCTCTGCCCAAGCCTGGCTCTCAGTGGGCTTTAACTGCAGGAGTAACACACAACATGGGAACACACTCACCCCTGTGTTGCAGTGTTGCTTTCACACTTGATGCGGATCATGTACACCCAGAGGAGACGGTAGAGAGACTCCAGCGCTACACGGGCCATCTTTGGGTCTTTGCTCTGGACAACAGATACGCTCTTTTTCAGACCATGTTAAACACGACTACATACGCATGCTGTACGTTACGCCTAGAGCGTCCGCTTTGGAATCGAATATCCTGTATATAATATGTTGTGTTTAGATGCCGGCGTTTCAAAATCAGTTTAGATGATGATACAATAATTACAGATACGTATATCAAACACAATTAAAATGGCAATGTAATGCTGAAATCTGAAAAGGTAGAATAGAGTGTAAGAGCAACATGCGTTACCTTCAGGTTTGAGAGGCAGTTGCTGAGGAAGACATGCCATCTGTTGAGGAAGAACTGTTTCTGACTGACGCACAGCAGACATGTGACGAGTGGGTAAAGAGCCTGAGCACGAAGACAGACAGGGGATCAGGATTGACGTCTTAACGTTAAAAAGCTTTCATATATTACAAAAATGATGCCCAGGGCACAGTTTTCCACAAGAAATGGTCGCACACACACACACACCTCTGTATCCTAAACAATTCCCAAGCCTGAGCAGGGTTTCAGTCTGGCTATTTCCATAAATGTCATTCATACAGATAATAATTTAGATAACGATAGCCCTTTACTGTACGGCAACAATACATTTATCTCCGATTTCTTGATCGGGAATGATACAAAACTACTATTTTCCTATGTAACTGGAAAAAGAGAGCTTTAAGTTTGACCCCCTGTTGAAGACCTCTGCGTTAGAGGATTAGGTGTTGATGACATAGGCCTGGTCAAGGCAACAATCATTTCACAGTAGTGAATAGAAGATGAGGATAAATCAGCACTTCTGAAGCTAGCATCTGACCAGAGAGTGTTTCTTCCTAGTAGACAGGTCCAACGTTGTATCATACAAACTCTCCACGAAGTTCCTCAGACAAGGAACGTTGACTTCATTCTTCACAGCCTGCCATTAAAACAGAAAAAAATAAAAATAAATAATGAACAAGGGTCAGCCAAGCAAGATTCAAACACGGGAATAAATCGAATATAGCCAGTGTTCTAAATATATCTTGTATTGTCATTCGCCAGAACTGTAGCTTCTTCAGACAGTCGAAATGCTAACATTTCAGATTTAAATTAGACTGCTTTGTCAAATCTTTATTTATTTATCGGGCACGATTTTCCAAGAGGATACTATATTAACATTGACAGCGTTTAGCAGGCAGCCTTATCATGCTAGGAGTCTACATGTAAGCAGAAAGCTCGTCAGAACTGTGCCAATACTTCTGCACTTACTGCTGCAACAGTCACCAAAATCTCCACGAAGAGACCAGCCAGAGCTTGCTTGATATCTTTGTCTTTCACTTCCAGGAAATACTGTGCACACTCCTGTAACAGAGAACACGCTGAGCTTTCCCATTCACAGCTATTGACATAATACTCAGAAATATCAGTTCCGTTAGCATAGCATCGACTTTATCGAATTATAAAGAATTCTAAATGGCTATACATAACAAGACAAAGTCAGAAATCGAGCTTGTACTAAAGTAACATGTTTTAAGACGATATTCAAAAGTACATAGCAACTGTGCTACGCTAACGTCAACCAGGAGAGAGGAAGCCACAGTTTAGCGGCGTGTGATGAAATCACTCAAGGTTAAGAGCTCGGTCAAATACTGAGGAGCCAGACCATGCAATGCTTTATACGTCAACATGAAGACTTTAAATTCAACTCGGTACCTGACAGGGAGTCAGTGCAAGCACACTAAAATAGGAGTCATGTGATCACGTACCCTAGTACTGGTCCGGATCCTAGCTGATTCTTTTTTTTTTAAAATGGACGTTTTGAGAGTGTTCAGCACATAAGGGTCAAATGTCAGACTGGGATCAAGGATAACTCCAAGGTTCTCCAATGTAACGCCAAAACCGAGCCATTAACGGACAACGTATGGACATTTTTGTAGCATTTAATTTTGTGGTTGCGTAATCATTTTTCACAGTATTCTAGCGCTTATGTTGTCCATCCATCCATTCTCTAGCGCTTACTCCTTTATCAGGGTCACGGGGGAACCTGGAGCCTATCCCAGGGAGCATCGGGCACAAGGCGGGGTACACCCTGGACAGAATGCCAGTCCATCACAGGGCACAATCACATACACTACGGATACTTTAGACACGCCCATCAGACTACCACACAGGGCGGCTGTGTCTCAGTGGGTAGAGCGGGTTGTCCACTAATCCACTAATCGTAGGGTTGGTGGTTGGAATCCCGGCCCGGGTGATCCCATGCCGAAGTGTCCTTGGGCAAGACACTGAACCCTAAGTTGCCCCCGATGGCAAGCTAGCACCTTGCATGCAGCTCTGCTACCATTGGTGTGTGAGTGTGTCTCATTTGTAAGTCGCTTTGGATAAAAGCGTCCGCTAAATGAATAAATGTAAATGTACCATGCATGTGTTTGGACTGGAGGAGGAAACCGGAGTACCCAGAGGAAACCCCTGACACACGGTGGGAATCGAAACCCTGACCCTGGAGGTGTGATGTGAACGTTCTAACCCACTAAGCCACCGTGCTCCCCTCTCTTATGTTGTATTAATACAAAATATTTTCAGTCCCTTCGATCATCGACATTTTCCTAACTGTATTTATCTGTGTGCTCGTTTGACTTTTTGAGATCACGCCGGATGTTTACACCGCTCTTCTTACATCTTGTTTTTTTTTTTCCCCCACATGTGAGCCTCGATTACAAAAATAGAGCTCACGGTTCCCCTATAATGTTACTTTTGAGGAAGTAGTGTGTGTTATAATAATCTAGAGACATCCATGATGCAATAAGCCTGTGCAATGCGTGTAAAGAAGAAACAAAATCTTTTTTAAGGTAATTTTCCACTGAACAAATCGGGTACATAACTTGCGTGCAAAAGAAAACGTCTTACATATTTAATGCCTAATTGGACGCATTAGTCTAAAGCGCACTTACATAAACGTTCAGTTCAACGCTTGTATAACTATCAATGTGCTCCAAATAGCCTGATACAGATTACATAACTATAGTTAAACAATACCGGGCTGCCATCAGAGTGAGAATGGGTTGTAATGTTCACCCGTTTCTCATGTCTTTACAGTACCTGCATGAACTGAAAAGACGCCTCAAAGTCCTCGACAGGATACATCTTCACCCTGAAGAACTTCAGGCCCATGATGAGACTGATGGTGCTCTGGACTACGCAGGGGTTCTGCTCCTTCTGACGGAGCTCCTTCAGCTCACTCAGAAACTTCTTCTTCACAGCAGGGAACCTGAGGTTGGGCAAAGCGCGAGGAGTGAGAACAAGATGATGAAAGCTGAGATCTGTATCTGTATCCTCGGTTGATAACAGATCTATCTCGTTTAAAAAGCATCAACTATACGATCTTAATACTGGTAATATAGCGTAACGAAGCCTTGCAACATTAAGAGGAGGGTACTAATTTTTTAGAAGCCCATAGTTCATGGACATTTGTGTAAAGCATGCATAGTGTATTGTGTGATCTACTCACTTTGCCTGAGCCAGGACTCCTATTACTTCTGCATATAAATCTGCTACAATGTGCATATTGGCCATGTTAGGACCATTGTACCTGAAAGCGTGCAGAAAACACCATCATGTTATAGCTGAGTGAAACAGGAACAGGAACAGACATGAAGTGCTTGTTGTGGATTGAGGAAGCTCTGAATATTACCCTTCTTTGTATTTAAAGTGCTTAAAGGCCAGGTCGATGACGTCCTGGACCAAAGTGTCGAGAACAGGGTGGAGAGGCATCTAGTCATTGAAGGGGATAGAAAGGATCATTATATTGAACGCCTGTCATTACCTTTCACATGATGAGGTCAACATGCCACTAAATGAGCTTTCGTATCAATGGCTATTCGTTCTAATTTATATTACAATTAAATTAGAATGAACAGACATGGATGATCATCAAACCGTTAGTACTCCGGACTCCGGTTAAGTAACAGGTGTATTTGCATTCAGAACGTCCAAGCGTTTTAGGCAGACTAGTTGTTTAACCATGCGTGAAGATCATATATGTTACCATCGACTGTATATGAGGTTATTACCTCATTTCATATCAACACTAAAACCCCCGAAAGAAGCTGTAATGACGTCTGACACTGTTTAAATTTGACCTATTTGAGTTCTAAAACGAATACACACCTAGCATTTTGCGTGACGACATGCAGATGAGGTTGGAAGACAGTTCAGTTTTCTCCTTTATTGTGACCGTAAACAGGTTTATAAAAAGCTACAATTCATTTTCCTTGTTTATCTTTACTTCTATGGACTGGCACTCTGTCCAGGGTGTACCCCACATCGTGCCCCCTGCTCCCTGAGATAGGCTCCAGGTTCGCCGTGACCCTGAAGGAAGGATAAACGGTATAGCAGATGGATGGATGGATGGATGGATCTTTACTTCTTTCCTAGGATCTTAGATCATTGGAATTCTTTTCTTTTATTGGCCCACTAAAGCAGGGTGTGGCTGAATTGTCTGAATTGGCTGAGACTGGCTGAATTGTCTGATGGAATACATCTAGGGTCAATTTTATAATTTGTATGAGGTCGCTGCTATTAAAAAGACACCTTTATAAAGACTTGATAAAGACACAATTTTAAAGATCCATACGTTAGATTATGACAATAGAGACTTCAGTGTCCATATGACCTGCTGGGGTGCCAACTCATGTAGTCATGTACTGGAATGTGACAAGACTGTATCAAGTACCTGTTTGAGAACTTCTATAAGAACAAGGGAGAAGATGAAGTCGATGGCCAGATCTCTCCTCTCCAGTAAATAATCTCTCTGCTGTTCATCACTGAGAGAGAGAGAGAGAGAGAGAGAGAGAGAGAGAGAGAGAGAGAGAGAAGACCAATGAATACTGTATTTAAGCTACAGTATACTCAGCCTCACTGTCTCATCCTCAATCACAGATTAAAGATATTATTCTACAATGATGAAACACAGCTCTCCATGACTCAGAGCTGGGCTGGACATGTGATGTCATTGCACTATTTTGACACTTTTGAATCAATCCAAACATTTTAATAGCCCATTATAGTGTATGTTTGTTATGTCAGTGATATTTATTAGGAGAAGTGTCATACAGTCCATGGCAGAGAAAAGACACCCACCCAAACACGCCCAAATACAAAATCAAATGGAATTCAATACCAGCAGAGGTCCATTCTGTTTTATAGAGTAAAATAAATAAATAAATACATGATGTAATGGTCTTGCAACACAATTATCCTTGTGAAAAAGGGTCTCACTTTTTGGACTTTGTGCTGGAGCGTGGTGTGTACTCATGGGATTCATCGTCCACTCCATTCTGCCTCCTGTACCAGTCGAACAGTGTGCGGAGGATCGAGGGCAGGCAGTACTCTGCTAGAGAACTCATTGTGCTGATCAACTGGAAGGCAAACGATTTATACAGTTATATATGCAATGTAATGTACACGCAATGTCTCCCAAAGGTGAAGAGGAAGACCCATTCACCCACTATGGACAATTTGGGAATGCCAGACAGCTTACAGTGCATGTCTTTAGACTGGAGGAGGAAACTGGAAGTACCCCGAGGAAACCCCTGAAGCACAGGGAGAACATGCAAACTCCACGAACACAAGGCAGATGCGGTATCCAAAAACCCCAGCTCTGGAGGTGCAAGCCATTCGTGCTAGCCGCTAAGTTACCGTGCCGCCAAACACTACGACTACTACAACAGCGATGTTGTGAAGGAAGTTTAAGGTCAACGGAAAGGAGAGACGAGGGTGGAGAGGCAAAGCAGCGGAAACCTAAAGGCGTGGTCAGAGTGGATTTCTGCCTTTGTGAAGTTCTTCACCCCAGTGGAGTAAAACCAGGTATTGATCAGTGGTACTGCTGTGACGTGTTTCTGGCGCGGAAGCTAGTGGTTTAGGGGGAAAGCTAACCTTATCCACTTTGCCGTTCGAGAGGAGCAGAACCCTCTGCCCATACTTCTAAGGATGGCGGATTCATAGGATTAAAGTTCATGTAGATAGATGAACTTGGAGCAAAGCAATGCGAAATGAACCACTAACAGAAGCGAATTGCTTTTCGTGTGTACTACATCCTCTACGAGTGACGTGAATGGGCTTTCTCACCATTTTATTTGTCTCCAGTGTGACCAAAGACAAAAACCTTGGTAGACATAGTAAACTTTCTCCTTCCGAGCGAACCTCTCGATGTTAGTTACCCTGAAATAGTTTGCTACATAGTCATATCAACTTGCATTGATATTTTAATAAAAAACATGCCTACCTTAAGAGCTCTTAAAATGTATGTCACATGTTCAATCCTAACCTTTAACTCTCCTAACTGCTGATAAGCTTTTCAGAGCACGATGTTGGGGCAAGAACACGTTTCACATGGAAACGAACTGAATATTCTCTTGATATGAAATCAATTGCATTCAATCAATCTCACAGCAGCACAATTCTCATGACAAAAAATAGGGTGGGCTAAAAAAAAAAATAAATCAATCAATGGCAGGAATTGGACAGTCCCAGTGGATGAGAACATCCAAGAAAGATGAGGTGTAACAGGTACAGGACTAGAACATACAGAAAGGCAAAACATGTTCACATGGGAATAAAACACCCGAGAAGGACAAAATGGAGGCGAATGGGTGGGTATGTACAGTATATCTTCGATAGTAGGGATGAAAGGAGCTGGTAAGAGAGGGCATGATGAATGCCGAGAGAGAGCGAGAGAAGAGAAGAGAAGAAGATAGGAGTATAAATGGAGAAGAGAGAGTGATATGTTTGGGGCTCAGGGAGAACACAGAGAACCGTTCATTATGAAAGAAGAATCATCTCTCTGTGAGGTTGCTGAAAGACCGGGAACTGCACACACACACACACACACACACACACACACACACACACACACACAGAATGCTTACACACCTGACCATGAAAATAAATCTTCTTGCTCACCAGAACATTTGGATATTTGTTTTTTAATGCTGTAACATTGCAGTTAATATCCAACATAAATACCTAGATAATAATGACTTTTCATTTTATTTCATTTTTTTCTTTCATTTTTATCAATTAAAGAATGCCATACTTTTCTAGTTAATGTATTAGAGCATGTGCAAAACAAGTTCCTGTTATCACGTCTGTTAAAGCAGTCGTTCCCTCACCGGCCTCTTTTTCCTCTCTCAAAGTAAACAAGACAAAAAAGTGCTGACGCTGGAGACTCCTTCCGTAAAGGTTGCCTTGCAGAACATTTCAACACATATTCTGTGTTCAATAGCACAGGGGTATTTTTATGTTTGTTTGTTTGTTATTTGTTTATTATAAGACGCATTCCTGGAGAATGATTTATTAGCACATAGAGTCTTCAGTACAGTCAGAGCTGCTGTTATAGACCATGAAATCAACACCAATCAGAATGAAGACATCAAATCGACCGTCGTGAATTATTAAATGAGTAAACATTTCTAAAAATGAGATTTAAAAGTATATTGAACAGGATTAAATGACCCGCAAGAACTAAGAAGTTAACCAAATATGCATTTATTCAACCTAGAACTATCCCTTAATCCTGTGCAGATCCTTAAACTTTATTATTCATTCATCATTTATAGATCGTTTCCCGTCGGTGTGGGAAAGAGCAATCTATAAACATTTCAATAAAATATAAAGCCTGATTAACCTTTGGATCAGCAGATCAGGCTAAATGCTTCCCGTCTGCCGGAGCTGACAGTTGGTCATTTCTCGGATATCACATTTCCTGTAGATATCTGTTTGTCTGTGTGTGAAGAATGTCATCTTAAGTTCGATATATATAGTGACGTGCACTTACTTGGTCCAACTGTGGATCCTCACCCCTCTGCAAGGACTTAGTTAAAGGCTTCTCCTGAAAAACAAAAGAACATAAGATCAATTAATTTCTGAGGAAGAGTACACTGGTGGATTAGATCATTAAGAGCAAGGGCGTAACCATGGTATGGACATTGGGGGGTCCAAGCGCTAAATCCCCGCATAGCCCATCCATCCATCCATCCTCTACCGCTTACTCCTTTATCAGGGTCCTTTCTCAGTCTATCCCAGGGAGCATGGGGCACAAGGCGGGGTACACCCTGGACAGGGTGCCAGTCCATCGCAGGACACAATAACATACACATTCATACACTACGGACACTTTAGACACGCCCATCAGACTACCATGCATGTCTTTGGACTGTAGAGGAAACCCGAGTACCCGGAGGAAACCCCCGCAGCACGGGGAGAACATGCAAACTCCACACACACACGGCCCTGGCTGGACCCGAACCCTGGACCCTGGAGGTATGAGGCGGACGTGCTAACCCCTACCGTGCGCCCCCTGCATAGACAGTTACTGTTTGTATGTGGTTTCTGATTGATAGAAGTGCTATTATACATCACCAAACTTGTGTTGAGTCCGGGC
>JAFFST010053331.1:81504-92953 GCA_022414735.1 Noturus placidus
ATGTTCATATTACATGTGCTTACATGGGGCGGCTGTGGCTCAGTCGGTAGAGCGGGTTGTCCACTAATCCACTAATCGTAGGGTTGGTGGTTGGAATCCCGGTCCGGGTGATCCCATGCCGAAGTGTCCTTGGGCAAGACACTGAACCCTAAGTTGCCCCCGATGGCAAGCTAGCACCTTGCACGCAGCTCTGCTACCATTGGTGTGTGAGTGTGTCTGATAAGGATACTACATCACTGCAACTTTACACTTTGTGTGTGTGTGTGTGTGTGTATGAAGTGATGAATGACTAATGAGACCTCTATGGAATAAAACCTGAACAATCACCATCTGCTAGTGAAAGCCAGATGCCCTTCACAGAACAACACTGACAGCCGGACCATGAACACAAGAGTCTCTTTTTTCACACCGGGTCTGAGAGTCCACTACAGTGTCCAATTGAGTGCCATGGTACAGGGTGTGAATACTTATGTACGTGTGCTTTTTTTTTGTTTTTTATTCTTTAATAAATTTGCAAAGGTTTCACACACACTTCTTTCACGTTGTCATGATGGGGTATTGTCTGTAGAATTTTGAGGAAAATAATGAATATAATCCATTTTGGAATAAGACTGTAACACAACATGTGGGGAAAGTGAAGCGCTGTGAATACTTTCTGGATGCACTGTATTTAAAATTCTTGAACAAACTCCTTTTTTATGCCTGTAGATGAGCAGTGTAGTGCAGAGGTAGTTTCATATATGAAACATCACTTGCTATATTTTACATTTATTCATTTAGCAGACGCTTTTATCCAAAGCGACTTACAAATGAGACACACTCACACACCAATGGGAGCAGAGCTGCATGCAAGGTGCTAGCTTGCCATCGGGGGCAACTTAGGGTTCAGTGTCTTGCCCAAGGACACTTCGGCATGGGATCACCCGGGCCGGGATTCGAACCACCGACCCTACGATTAGTGGATTAGTGGACGACCCGCTCTACCGACTGAGCCACAGCCGCCCGCCATACCTATAGCTATATCCCTTCCTGCGAGGATCATGATGTGAAACCTTTGGAATGATCTGCTCCAAAAAATATGACCTGATCCTCAACTATTTTTCCACAAGTAACACCGTTTTAACTGCTATAAATACTGCATTTGTGTTTAAAAGAAGATATTCATTAGCATTCTAAGGTCAACACACACTTTTTCATAATGTAATACTGGGAAACCTACAAGTGTCGGAACTGATGGGAAAAAAAACAACAAACAAACAAACAAACAAACAATAATTCTACTCATTTATCAAAGGTGGGAAAACACAGCCAGATCTTAAAGTCTGATCATTTTCCACTGACTCGGGGGAAAAACCCAAAACAACACAGAAACATTTAGGAACTTGTTCTTTTGTTTTTGGGTCATCTTCAGATAGCATCAGGAATAGAAAGAAAAAAAAAAAATATATATATACCTCAGCAAGGTTCACATGAACATGACTCCTCCCAACTGTACATCCTCCACTGATGATTGGAGGAGAAATGGAGCTCCTAGTGAGTCTTTTCTGTAATATCTTTTACACAAAACATGTCAGTTAAGATTCCCCATATCCTAGCGTCCTCTTAGCTGCCTCCATGACGTGAGCAAACAGTCACACAAAAACATGAGTGTGAGGTTTTCGCTTTCATGCGTGAGTGAAATATTAAACTTGTGGGACAAATAAAGACGAGAAGCACGACACGATGCACTTCCAGCATCCATTCATTCATCCGTTGGTCACAGTCAGTGGGATTAAAATAAGGCTATTAGATCTTTTTCAGGTGTTTCTGGAAAGCAAAACACTCACAATTCTTTAGAATTGGTTCTAGCTTTCAAAACGGGACATATTGGCCTGTTGTAGGTGTATAGGGTCCAGACGGACAATCCAATGGACACTTTAAATCAAAATACTGATACAAATATGAATATTTGGGGCAGTAAACACATACCGGTACAGATAGTGTCACTGTGCAACACACCTGTAGCTTACAAAGCCAACAATAAAAAAAGACCACTACTACTTAACTTCAGTTCCTTTTCAGGAGTCTGAGCACGGTTTGCTGGAGTTTTGGCCCATGTGTGAACTCCAAAAGATCTCAGACCCTTTCTAAGCAAACTGAACCGAGACCATCTTGGGAGGCTTCTGCTGGAATGGGGATGTTATAAACAGATGAAGAAACGGTTGCACTTCTCCAAATTTGTGAGGAGGACTATATTAAGAAACCACACACGGAAATTTGAAAAAGTGTTTCTTCATTGTTCAGCAAAAGAATTGTCAAGTGGACTCTCTACGATTTGTTAGACAGAGTTCTTAGTACAAGCCCTTGCGTGAACCCAATGGATGTCATAGATGGAGGACGTGTTGACATCAGTGAGGATGATAATGGTACATTCATTGCAAACTTGCTTTACCTATTTAGATTTATTATATATATATAAAATTTGAAAGTAAAAGCTTCACATTTGAAACAAGCAAACAAACAAAAGAAATGGTTCTAATGGGAATCGACTTGGTTTTAATGGAAACTGTAATGGTCTCTGTGGGTTTCTACTCTTAAGTTCTATTGGTTATGTCTAGTGGATACCATTAAGGACCTACATCCTTAATACATCCCACTATGTAATGGAAACTATTTAGTAATGGTTTTAATAGTTAACAGCTGATGGTTTGTAGTGGGACCATTAGAATTTCTGTGATGGTCTCTATTGTTGTTGTTTTTTATCAGCAGTCTACCATTACTTGCCTTTGGCTGTGAATACGTGCAGGTCATTTCAATAAAACAATAAAAGTATGCAGGAGCATATGTAAAATTCGGATATGTTTTGCTCATCAGTGGAACGACGACGTATTGCGCAATCGATTAGTTCTTATCATTGTTCCGTATCTATTACCCGAACAAGCAGGAAGTTCTTTTTGTTTTGTTTGTTTGTTTCTTTGTTTGTTTTCAGGCATTCAACAAGGCACTTCTGCATGTCAGTATGGATAAGAGCGCCGGCCAAATATCATAAATTTAAATGCATTACGGAAGTGCTCTTATAAAAACAAGAAGCAAGCATCTCCATCTCATACTCAAGAGGGTAAGCTCAGAGATACATCAAACCATCCCGAATCAGATTAGATGCTAAATGGAATGAGAGATAAAATCGGAAAAAACTCTTGAATCTAAGTAGAAATGACAAGAATCCAACAACAACAACAATAACAACAACAACAACAACAACACTTCCCTTCGCACATTGTGATGAAGTTACTCACTGCTGCTCCAGGACTTCAGCAGAGACTTAATGCTGATGTCAAAGAACGCTGAGTCCTGTTGGGTGGCCATGTCGTGTTTGGCTGTCCGGTGAAGAGTGGGCACTCTTTTGATGCTCCGCTTTGTGTGTATGTGTATGTATTTGCCCCCCTGCCTGCTGCAGCCAGGCCGTGAGCAGGCAGGTGGTGTACACTGCTCTCTCTGCCTGAAAGTGATGCGATAAAGCAATGCTGCTGATGACCAGAATACACACCGCTCCACTCTCTACACTCTCCTCCTCTCTCTTTCTCTCTCTCTCTCTCTCTCTCTCTCTCTCTCTCAGGCAGGTTGGTTTTAAATACCCTTGCTAGATCAGCCACTGCTTGGAGACCGGGAATGCAGTGAAGAGAAATATTGTTAGCCAGTGTGGCTAATTATAACCTCTGTTCTCATCTCAGAGAGGGGCTCATACTATCAGAACTGTCCGGTCCAGGGCATGTAGCATCCAGGCTGTTCAGGGCTATCTCTGTTCATCCAAACCCCAAAGGGAAAAGAACTAATTAACGGTGCTCAGATTTTTATCCAAAGCAGTGGGTTTTCTTAAAAAAAAAAAAAAAGAAAGAAAAGGCTGTCTTTTGTAACAGCATCATCAGAAATGATCACAACGTAAAGCAATTAAAGCGATGACGCACAACTAGATAAACAGAGTGACAAATTAAAGGAAAAACCGATGACTCTGTTAGGCAGTGGGGGGGGGGCATTTATTTTTGTCAGCATGATTTGGAACACCGTAGAGAGAAGAGTCATTGCAAATCAATACGACGTTCTTCTGATGACCTTTATCCTATGATAAAACATTTCTATCCTGATGGCGGTGCGCTCTTCCAGGATGACTCCGCCCCCATACACAAGGGTTCACTAAATGGTTTGTTGAGAATGAAAAGAACACAAATGATAAGCTGTGGACTTCACAGACACTTTATCTCAATCCCACAGAATACCTTTTGGAGATTTCGGTGTGTCATGGCCGTCCCAAAACCTTACTAACACACTGTATGTTGTATTTTCCTTTAATTCATCACCAGTCTGTGTAATACTGTAGGTTATGTATATTCATTTCACATGTATATCCAAAGCAAGTAGCGCTCTGCTAGTCCTGGGATTTGAACTCACAACCTTCAGGGATTTGAACTCACTAACATGTAACTGTAAATGTCATACATTCGTTCATCTTCAGGAACCATTTAATATTGGTCAGGGATGTGTAGAACCTGGAGCCCATCCCTGTAATACTAAGCACAAGGTCGGAATACACCCTGGATGTTACACCAATCCACTGCAAGACACCAGGCCCATACACATTCTCACACTCATTCATATTATAGCCAAGTCACCTACTGGTATGTTTTGTTGATGGAAGGAATCCTGAGAACCTAAGCAAAGTCTATGCAAACATGTGCCGAACATGAAAAACTCCAAAAAGAGCTCAGGAGAGCTCTGAAGAAGCAAAACTACCCACTGCACCCCGATACATTTATGTAAAGTTAGCTATGATCGGCTTGGGTTGCTTAAACTTAATTTCCATGTGGGTGTTGCTCACTGCAAAACTGGACTCGTATTAACTCATGTACACATGATCACTGTGGACTAGCAGCACACTTCAAAGACATTGAATGTTAAGAGTGTTTAAAAAGGGAATTTCTTAACAACTAATAAATGTATATGATTAAAATCGACATCTTCAATATAGTTACACCCCCAGAATCAGACATAATGGTTTATCATCCGTAACAGACGTGACCTTACCGGTTTGTACCCCAGCTTACAGACGTGACCTTACCGGTTTGTACCCCAGCTAACAGACGTGACCTTCTCGGTTGGTACCCCAGCTAACAGACGTGACCTTCTCGGTTTGTACCCCAGCTAACAGACGTGACCTTCTCGGTTTGTACCCCAGCTAACAGACGAGACCTTCTCGGTTGGTACCCCAGCTAACAGACGTGACCTTCTCGGTTGGTACCCCAGCTAACAGACGTGACCTTCTCGGTTGGTACCCCAGCTAACAGACGTGACCTTCTCGGTTTGTACCCCAGCTTACAGACGTGACGTTATCGGTTTGTACCCCAGCTTACAGACGTGATCTTATCGGTTTGTACCCCAGCTTACAGACGTGACCTTCTCGGTTTGTACCCCAGCTTACAGACGTGACCTTTTCGGTTGGTACCCCAGCTAACAGACGTGACCTTCCCGGTTGGTACCCCAGCTAACAGACGTGACCTTCTCGGTTTGTACCCCAGCTAACAGACGTGACCTTCTTGGTTGGTACCACAGCTAACAGACGTGACCTACTCGGTTGGTACCCCAGCTAACACACGTGACCTTATCAGCATGGTGGTAAATGTAACACTGATGCTTTTAATATGACCTGTTAATGCATTTAGTGCAGTCAGCAATCTGAACCTTCTCTGGTGCCTCAGTGAGAGATCAGCTGTCTGTCTGTCCTGAAGAATCCCAAGTATTTACCACATGCTGGGTTGGCACAGACATAGAATACCTGTGCTGTCACTCAGGCAAAATTCATTATCTCAGAAAGCGAAAATTCTCATGAGGAGAGAGAGAGAGAGAGAGAGAGGTTTTACTCATTCGCCAATGTCAGGTGGACATTCTGCAAATTTAAATAAAGCCTCAGAGGACTGACCTGGTGTATTAGGAAATAGTGTATGGGTGTGACTATTTACCGATGCAAGGTGATAAAACAAGCAGCAGTATACTCCAATTTTAATGCTGTCCTAGCACTGGATGGTAATGAAGTTCACAACATCTGGATTATTCTATATAATCTGATTATAGAAGTCAAGTAGTGTGATGGGAGTAGGACACATAAAAAAAAATAAAATAATAATAATAATAATAATAATACACCTGGCAATCAGATTGCAATTACGTTTCATATACTACCGTTACTTAAAATGAATGAATAAATGAATTAATTTGAACTAAAGTTAAAGTGTATCTGAAATCCCTGATATTTGAATAAAATGGTGGCAATTGGACAGTTACCTAAAAGCACTCGTGGGTTTTTCTACTCGGATTTCTACTCACTACATTTCTTAACCGTCATAAATTTGTCAAGTCATAAGACTACTCAATTTCTCACGTCTAAACTTGAAAAGATCTGACAGTGAGAATGAGTCACCATAATACTCATCACTATAATCAATCTGCTTCACACTTAGCATTTATAAAGTGAGTTTGGATTGGGCCAGCTAACAATGAGTATTCTGTGAGATCAGTCTGTGTGGTCAGAGTTAGCATGCTAGCTAACATTTCAGAAATGAAACTGTTGTTAGCTAGCATTTGCTAAAGTTTTCCCACGTTCTTTGGTGGGAAAAAAATAAAAAAATAGTCGGCTACTCGACCTTCATTACATAATGCATTGCCTTATGTTTATTAGTCCAGCTGGCCTTTGATGTAGCAGAAAACAGAAGAAAATATCCTTCTGGATTGGGATAAATGTTATGTTAATGTTAACCTTAACCCAGTTGAGTATTATTTCACCTCCTGAAGAGGAGACTGGATTGGGATCACCTGGGCGGTAACCCTGGAGGTGTGAGGCGAACGTGCTAACCACTAAGCCACCGTGCGCCCCGTCTCATCTCCATCTTTTGAAAACAACAACGACAAAAGATCTCTAGAGAATCCAGGGATTCTCTTTGGCATTTCGGTTTCTCCTCGTTATTTACCATCATGCTTCATGTACCATCATGCTTGTAAATTCATAATCATTCATGTTTCGAAATATTTTCATGTTCGTTCTCTTGCTTTCGGTTGTTCCACTGAGTCACTAGGGTGTCTGGCCGAGGTAAAGCATATATATACGCACTTAAATTACATGTGGCTTCTTGGAATGTGACTCACAGTAAGAGTTGAAAATAATGATAATGAGTTTTTATTGATCACATGTACATATCCACAGTGAAATTCTTTTCTCTGCATGTCAGGAATGATAGAGCGCCCCCTGGAGCAGAAAGAGTTAAGGGCCTTGCTCAAGGGCCCAACAGTGGCAGCTTGGCAGTGCTGGGGCTTGAACCCCCGACCTCCTGATCAGTAACCCAGAGTGTTAACCGCCAAGCCACCACTGCCCTCGTAATCGTGGCACACAAAATCAATCATCATAGTTATACTGATATTTCTCAAGTCACATGGAAACACTCACATTGGTCCATTTAGTCCAAAATACAAGGCACTAGCTGGAAAAACACACCAGGGCTTGATTCAAATAGACAAGAAACATATGCTTATGTAAGAACATCCTGGAGAACTCTTTCACATCGTTGGGACACAATAAAAACAGGTTCCTGTTCAGTTATTGAAGGCCGTACAATATGTCAACAAGCACTTAAGAGCGCGTGAGCGTAGGCAGCTCTGAGCTGTCACATTAACGGTTTATTAAAATCATTTTAGACTGGGGGTGAAGGACAAGAATGTGAAGCATGTTGGATGGATGCATACAGTACATCCCTGTGGATTATCAGAACCAAGTACACTCCCTTTAACCCCCCGTCTCCTCCCTATTCCCGCCACGTTCCCGCTCTCCCTCCCTCTCTTCCTGTCTTTCACCCTTTGGGCTTCTATCTCTCCTTTTACTTTCACTTCAGCCTCTTGATTCTTTCTGAACTGCATGCATTGTTTTTCTTTGTTGGTTTTCCGCCAACTGTCACCAAGTCAAACATTTCCTCCTTCCCTAAATATGTCTCGTCCCGAGAGTAACGTCAACTGAAAATGTTCATTTTCTCAAAACAAAATAATAAAAACAATCAGCACAAGAACACGCACACTGGGCTGAATTAACACGAGGAGTCCATGTGGATACAAAAGACCAGCATTAAAGCCGAAACAATGCTGAAGATTAAATTCACCACAAAAAAAACAAAAAAAAAAAACACCACAAGCTGTTAAATAATGTACGAATAACAAGTGTACTTAAAACTGTACACTGTAAATGGCATACACATATTTTAAGTTATTTGATTGGTCCTTTTGGGGAAATCCAGAAAAGGTCTAGAACAGAGTCGTCCTGGGGAAAACCCTGGAAAATTATCCAAGTTCAGGAAACTACAAACGTTCCTGAATTTAAATATCTTTCTCAATCACAAGTAAAGTTCGAGCATTTAAGAGTCTGAAAAGAGAAAAGGAGAAACCTACATATAGATTTCGTTAATGGCTAAAAGGTGTATATAGCACCATGGACATTTTGAGACTCGCTATCTAATTCAGCAACATCAACTTAACGGGTTCTGTCCAATCATCACCAGTCTGTAAAGTCTGACTGAGTTGTGCTGGTGCCATTGTTTCTCAACAACCAATCACTGATCGCAATTATTCTCAACAACTAATCACTGATCGCCATTATTCCCAACAGCCAATCACTGAAAGCCATTATTCCCAACAGCCAATCACTGATAACCATTATTCCCAACAACTAATCACTGATCGCCATTATTCCTAACAGCCAATCACTGATCGCCATTATTCCCAACAGCCAATCACTGAAAACCATTATTCCCAACAGCCAATCAGTGATAACCATTATTCCCAACAGCCAATCAGTGAAAACCATTATTCCCAACAGCCAATCACTGAAAACCATTATTCCCAACAGCCAAACACTGAAAACCATTATTCCCAACAGCCAATCACTGAAAACCATTATTCCCAACAGCAAATCAGTGATAACCATTATTCCCAACAGCCAATCACTGAAAACCATTATTCCCAACAACTAATCACTGATTGCCATTATTCCCAACAGCCAATCACTGATCGCCATTATTCCCAACAGCCAATCACTGAAAGCCATTATTCCCAACAGCCAATCACTGAAAGCCATTATTCCCAACAGCCAATCACTGAAAACCATTATTCCCAATAACCAATCCCTGATAACCATTATTCCCAACAGCCAATCACTGATTGCCATTGTTTGTTCACCCTCACACTTTGTTCTTCAGTTTAATAGGAGTGACTCCATCCGTGCGCATTTCTGCTCTGTCTAATTCCCGCCTACTCACTACTACTGCTTCACTGTATTCAGTGTGTGTTCAGAAAATTTTCCTTTTTCATGGAACATGTTTTGATATGCAAATGACCATCACGATTCAAATAATATACAAATTATTCTATGACATGTCATTCTATGACATTCTCGTGCTTGAGAAAACGTCTACTTTTCTACTTCTACTTGCACTTGAAAAGATTTGACAACATCTTATCAATCTAACTACAAGCTGAACTGTTTACTACAACACATAGCTGTACCCTTAAACCCACACCTGATCAGTGTGCCATTCACTGTGTGAGGAAATCCCACGACTTTCTGATGTACTACATTTCAGCCAGGGGCTTTTATTTCCAGTCCACAACATAATGAGGTTTAGCAGGTTAAATGAGCAGCACTAATATAAACACTCGCCCACACCTTTGTACATCAGCCATGTCAAAACATGCCACTGGATAACAAATGAACCACCTGGGAGAATCCGGATTCAACTCAACTCTGTAGAAGAAATCTAGCAGCTTGTAGTGCTACCCCGAACATGTGCGATGTCTTAGCGACGAGATGTCAAATTTTCGAGCTAACCATTATAAACATGACCATGAGGTAAGGCATTTCACGCCTGCTTGAGAGTAGTAGCAGCAGTTTATCGGTCTGGACCTTCCTGCCTGTGCTACGCTGAGAAATCCAGCAGAGTCTGAACGTCACCTACGTGAGAGAATGCTGGGCCTGTTTTTGTAGCGCATCTTTTTCAGCTTGCCCCGGAAGTCCTCGGGTAAATTAGCCATCTGCTCAAGCATCATCCTGTCGTGCCATGTGCACGAGTCCGTCTGCTCCGGGTACGGCATCTCCAGCTGGAACGGTGCCTGCTGCTCTTCAAGCTTTCCTCCACAGGAACACTGACATCTGATTTACTTTACTTCTGCCATCTCGGTCCAGCCTCCATCTCCCATTCTTTCACTCGTAGTATAACTTTCCTTTGAGTTGAGTTGAGTCTTTTGTGTGTGTGTCTGTGTTGTTCCTCGTGAGAGAACTCGTGTGTGTGTGTGTGTGTGTGTGTGTGTGTGTGTGTGTGCGCGCATGTGTATGTATGGGTGTGTGAAGAGATCCAGGCTGGCATATTTAACACTCCCTACACTTGTCAGAGCAGTTCAGCCAGTTGCAGAGCCGCAGCAGCTTATGGAAATGGTCAGGTGGAGAGAGAGAGAGAGAGAGAGAGAGAGAGAGAGAGGGGAGAGAGGGAGAGGGTGAGAGAGAGAGCGGGAGAGAGAGAGAGAGAGAGAGACAGAGAGAGGGAGAGAGAGGGAGACAGAGAGAGAGAGACAGAGAGAGGGAGAGAGAGAGACAGAGAGAGGGAGAGAGAGGGAGACAGACAGAGAGAGGGAGAGAGAGAGAGAGAGAGAGAGAGAGAGAGGGAGAGAGAGAGAGAGAGGGAGAGAGAGAGAGTGCTAGTCACAGGGAGGAAGCGTGGTGGTCAGCCAGGGTGTGTAACTCCCCTCCTTAAGGCAGCTATCGCAAACAAGCCATTTCCTTAAACAGTCATTCCCTGCACAAACTCAGTGCTCTGTGTTCACACTTCAGTAGTCTGGAAGCTGCACAACCCGTATTCACCTCCACAATTACACTGTAAGGGGAAGAAAGATCATTTTGGAATCTCTGTTATGTTTATCTGGAGATGTTCCTGTAAAAGTGTGCAGTACTGAATGACCATGTTCATTATGTTCAACCTTTCCTTTCAATACAGTTGCAGTGTTTTATTCTCGTGCCCAGTATTGCTGTTATAGTAAACGCTAAATTAACTGCTTTACATTGTGTCTCATTCTCTCTCGCACACACACACACACACACACACACACACCAATGGTAGCAGAGCTTCCATGGAAGGAGCTAGCTTACTATCGGCAGCAACTTGGGGTTCAGTGTTTTACCCGAGGACACTTTGGCAACCATATGATTAATGGACAACCCGCTCTACTGCCTCAGAAACATTTGATACAGTTAAATTTGTTTTGCCTGTCAACCGATTCACATTTCATTTAAAGAGTGATTCATAATAAACAAATC
This sequence comes from Noturus placidus, assembly GCA_022414735.1. Classification (NCBI taxonomy): domain Eukaryota; kingdom Metazoa; phylum Chordata; class Actinopteri; order Siluriformes; family Ictaluridae; genus Noturus; species Noturus placidus. Next base: position 92,876 of record JAFFST010053331.1, read on the forward strand.
ACTTGCCTGTGAATCAATTTTCACAATGTAAGGCTCTCTCTCTCTCTCTCTCTCTCTCTCTCTCTCTCTCTCTCTCTC
>JAFFST010053332.1:0-12026 GCA_022414735.1 Noturus placidus
GATAGATAGATAGATAGATAGATAGATAGATAGATAGATAGATAGATAGATAGATAGATAGATAGATAGATAGATAGATAGACAGACTGACAGAGAGATAGATAGACAGTCAGATAGTTGGATAGACAGATAGATAGATAGATAGATAGATAGATAGATAGATAGATAGATAGATAGACAGACAGACAGACAGACAGACAGACAGACAGACAGACAGACAGACAGATGAATCATGTATTATAAACATTCACAATTCCATATAGGCAAAATTCTTTAATGTGTTTAGTCAGAAGGTTAATTAATTAATTGATTCATTGTTAATTGGTTATTTTTCTATAACAGAAGTGTAAATAACAGCTGCAAGGCAAATCACAGGTTTTAAAAAAAGCTCTTGTATTATTATGTATTTAAGAATCATTGATATGGTGAAGGAGATGTTTCTTTAAAGTTTTTGGAAGGTGTCTCCGCTCTAAAGCTGTTCAATTAGGTTTTCTGCCATAGAAGAGTCTCTATGATGGACAACCTAGATTTGTATGCTTTTTTTCTGTTTGTTTGGTGAGGGAACGACTGTTTAAAGCTGTTACAGCTGTAAATGATAACAGGAACTCACTCACTTCTTTATGGGCATTCTGCACCAGTGAATAGTATAAACACTATAAACAGATTTATTTTATTTTTGTAAGTACAATGTCATTCTTTAAGCAAAAAATGGAATTGCTGACAAATCGCTATGGTACAGTATGTGAGGAATAAAACCCTTTGAACGTGCTTCAGGGTGGTAACCCACCATCACATCATCCTGCTCTTGATTATTTTTCTTTAACAGCAAGCCATATTGTTTTATTTCTTTACTTAAACAAACTGCCTATAGATTTCCATTGTAAGTGAGTTCTCAGATAGAGGAGTTCTTTTAATTTCTCAGGGAAATATCACACACACACACACACACACACACACACACACACACTACCAAGCTGCTGGATATACAGTAGAATATTTAGAAAATAAGCTGAAGTATTCACTTAATTAGCCTAACAATACAACTTTGGCTGTCTTTCTCTGTCACAGTCTCTCTCATTATTATACAGTCACACACACACACACACATGTTAGAGGGAAAGAAACAGACTCAAAACTTAGGCAAGTTTAAACTCATTTGTTGGATTATGTGAAAAGGCACATCTTCCTTTCTGGAGGTCTGTCTCCGCTCTGAGTTTACAGTAAGTGTATTGGATCATGTGCACGCTTCACACCTGTTCGGTGAAACCCTGCTGAAAATGGCAGTAGCCTGGGTGGAATATTCATTGCTCATTGCTCGTTGTATGTAATGTAGTCTTTACCTGGACTGTATTCATATTTTAATGCATAATCATGATTACATGCTTTGTCTACAATGATCTAACGCTTAAGATTTCATACAAAGCCTAATCTAGACTAAGACATAACACATGGTTTTACATGAATATAACAAGACATTGAGGGTATATCTTATTAAAATATAAATAGAAATGTAGTTACAGATGCATATAGTGGGCTCTTGCGTAATTATCACCCTGTCATTGGGAGATGATGAGTTTGAACCCCAAATGCAGTGCATTTGTGGCAGCATTGTTTACACTGGATGGTACAGTGAAACAGTAACTTGTCCTTAAGGTTTGTGTAATTATTACTCCTATATTTATAGTGTGTAATTTATACAGTATGTGAGTTATGTATATAAAATAGCTATTTTCTTACCTTCATAGTCATGTTTGTATGACAAATCATACCATTTTCAGCCTTTCTACAGATTGTAAGAGAGGGCTTTGCAGGTATTCTTACATCGTACATTTAAATAGCGCCAATGTGAGTGTAGAGAAAGAACCAGAAATGGACTAGCACAAAGAAGAACGTGGAAGTGTTTGTATAATGAGCCCACTGGCTGTGCTCTCTGGGTGGGAGGGATGGCATACTCTTTCTATGTAGAAGAGGGCAGATAGCACTGTCCTCTGAGTGGGTTACACTATAGCATGAGCAGCAGTTTGAAAAGACGCAGTTGGCTGGCTTCAAGTGTCTCTCTCAGAAGAAGAAAGTGTTAATCTCCCACTGGGTAAATGTTCTGCACTTATATAGCGTTTAATTATTTATTTATTCATTTTAACCTTAGCAGTTCTACGAAGCGCTTTACACTGCTTCTCATTCACCCATTCAGACACACACTCACACACCAGTTGTAGCAGAGCTGCAACTTGGGGTTCAGTGTCTTGCCCGAGAACACTTCGGCATGTGGGCCGAGAATCGAACCGCCAACCCTACGATTAGGGGACAACCCGCTCTACCACCTGAGCCACAGCCGCTCAGAACCTGTCATATGATAGAGGATTTCTCCACATTTTCTTCCACATACATTTGCTCAGCATCATCCAGGTCTTTCTACTAAACTACATTTGTACTCAATCAGGGACAGTGAAAAAGTCATTAGATCAATTTGTATACTAAAAAAACTATGCATTGTCCAACATAACTTATGTTTGCTGAATGGAATGATCAAACTACTCACTTAAATATTTGTTACCGATCATTCTGTATCTGTTAATGATCAAGTTGGTGAGCACGTCTAATTAAAGTTAGTATTATGCTTTGTAAAAGTTGATGAAAGGAGACTGTGTGTAACAGTACTGACCTGTGAGTGTGAAGTGGTGTCACTGTGTCAGAAGTGTCATCAGCAGGTTTATCGGAGAGCAGCTAAAGAGCGTGCACAGATCTTTTCCTCTAACTCCCAGATGCTCCTGATGAATAATGTAGGGGACGTAAGAAGACAAAAGCACATCCTTGAAAAAGCAAAGCCCTTCTCTTCTCCTGCATCCCTGTGTCTCATACCAATGAGACACGCCGCTGATAAGCAATCAAACAGGCTTCAAGACAATGGGAAGGAAGGTTAAAGAGCAGTGGAAAACAGGTTATTTGCTGTGACATTTGAAACCACAAGAGCTGGTCTCTATGATAAATCAGAGTTAATATCATAGGCATTTCCATAAAGATGGAAATGCAACAAACCAAATAGATTCTGTTATTAAACTACTTGAAGGGCAAACGGCTAAAGGTAATAGATGCTGGCAGTCATTTGCTGTGTAGTGAGAGCGAGAAAGAGAGGGACAGAAAGAAAAATAAAGAAAGAAAGTGTGTAAACCATTCCTCGAGGGCAGACTGAGACTTGCAACTTTGCTATTGTTATTGATTACATTCAAAACCACCAGACTCACAGCATCCAGTTATAAATTTGGAATAACAATGGAACTGCTTGGTATTTCTGTGTGTGGTGTTTTCCACTGAAATGTACATGAACTCTTTGGCATATTGTAATGCTGTATGATAATAATTTAAATGGTGCACTGTAGATTTAGCATGTCTCACTCAAGGATTATATACTGTATGGGCTATATTAGGGGTGTTGTCGCTGTCTCTATTTGTTCAGAGCACCAAATACATGTAAATATATTTAAATTTAAACTTCAAATGGGCATGGCCTAAATCAGAAGGGTTTTGATTCACATTAAATATGAATCATTATGCCACTGGAGGCACTGATAAAACAAAAACCAAACCCAGATGTAGAAATTCTGGCTCTGACAGTTCCTCAACCTCAGTTACATCACATGAGTCTGAACTAAAACTATATGAAGTATTGTTTTGTTTTTAATCCCCCCCCCCTGAAGTATTATTGTGATTGTACTTGCCTGTAATGTTTTCTAATTAAAATAGTTGGTTCTATTTCTCCAAATTATGAACAGACTAGTAGGGAAAACGCTGCCACCCTGACCAGGCAGTTACTAAGGATGTATGAAGGAATGTTGTAAATGCAATGTACCATGTAGTCTTTCTTTGTCCTCTGAGTCACAGTTTATGGCCAAATGTATGTGGACACCCCTCCTAATAATTGAGTTCAGGTGTGTCAGGAACAGCCATTACGAACACGTGCATAAAATCAAAACACACAGCCATGCAATCTCCGTAAGAAAAACACTGGCGGGTAGAATGGGTCATACTGAAGCACAATGTGATTGTGAAATTCCAGACCAGCTAGATCTGCTCTGGTCAACTGTAAGTGCTATTATTGTGAAATGGAAGCATCTAGGAGCAAAAGCAGCCCAGCTAGGTCGCAGTAGACCCTGCAAACTCACAGAACAGGGTTGCCAAGTGCTAGTAGCATGTAAAATATGGCCTATCTGTGTTGCATCACTCACTACAGAGTTCTAACATGCCTCTGGAGAATCAAACACACAGCCATATTGCATATTTTATACAGTTCTATTGTGTCTTATCTTGTCTTGTATTACATTGTTTCTTATGCCCTTTAACGCTGCTGGCTTGAGAGGAATGGACAAAATAAGAATTACATTGTACCAAGTACATATAACAATAAAAATTTTGAGGCAACATCAGCACAAGAACTGTGCATCAGGAGCTTCATGAAATGAGTCTCCATGGCCGAGCAGCTGCACATAAGCCTAAGATCACTATGCTCAATGCCAAGTGCGGGCTGGAGTGGTGTAAAGCAACGCCGTCACTGGACTCTGGAGCAGTGGAACCGTGTTCTCTGGAGTGATGAATCACTCTTTACTATAGAGCGGTCTGATGGATGAATCTGGGTTTTGGGATGCCCAGAGAATACAGAGTGTCAACAGTAGGTGGAGAAGGAATAATGCTCTAGTGCTGTGTATCAGGGTTTTGGGCCCCTTGGTTACACTGAAGGGTAATGTCAATGCTACAGCATACAAAGACATTTGTGACAATCGTATACATCCAGTGTTGTGGGAAAAGGTTTGGGGAAAACCCTTTCCTGTTCCCCTGTGCCTCTGTGCACAAAGCGAGGTCCATAAAATCATGGTTTGACGAGGTTGGTGTGGAGGAACTCCAGTGGCCTGCACAGAGCCCTGACCTCAACCCCAATGGCCTAGATAATAACATAAAAATGGCCTAGGCTATAAGAAGATTGCCAAGACACTGACACTGAGCTGCAGCACGGTGGCCAAGACCATACGGCGGTTTAACAGGACAGGTTCCACTCAGAACAAGCCTCGCCATGGTCCACCAAAGAAGTTGAGTGCACGTGCTCAGCGTCATATCCAGAGGTTGTATTTGGGAAATAGACGTATGAGTGCTTCCAACATTGCTGCAGAGGTTGAAGGAGTGGGGGATCAGCCTGTCAGTGCTCAGACCATACACCGAACACTGAATGCCAACATGTACTGTGACATACTGAAGCAGAGCAAGATCATTATGCAGTATTCCAGAATGATAACGACCACTCCAAGATGACCACTGCCTTGCTAAGGCGAAGGCGATGGATTAAACCCTATTGAGCATCTGTGGGGCATCCTCAAACGGAAGGTGGAGGAGCACAAGGTCTCTAACATCCGACAACTCTGTGATGTCATCATGGAGGAGTGGAAGAGGACTCCAGTGGCAACCTGTGAAGCTTTGGTGAACTCCATGCCCAAGAGGGTTAAGGCAGTGCTGGAAAATAATGATGACCACACAAAAAATTCACACTTTGGTCCAATTTGGACATTTTCACTTAATGGTGTATTCACTTTTGTTGCCAGCGGTTTAAACATTAATGGCTGTGTGTTGAGTTATTTAGAGGGGACAGTAAATTTACACTGTTACACAAGCTGTACACTCACTACTTTATATTGTAGCAAAGTGTCATTTCTTCAGTGTTGTCACATGAAAAGGTATCATCAAATATTTACAAAAATATGAGGCGTCTCTCTCTCTCTCTCTCTCTCTCTCTCTCTCTCTCTCTCTCAGTTGTTGATAGGTCACAGTCCCGGGGGAAGTGAAGGATAGCGTATAGGCCTGCTGCTTTAGGTCACGGCAACTGCTTTCCTGTGAATAGCTTGTGTTAATTTGCAAGGTCTGTTGTTGGCTGAAATTGCACCCGTTACCCAAATGACTGCTTAAACATTAACAAGAGTGCGCTGCTGGGCCAGATTGCATAAGCCTACAAGATGAGTGCCAGAACCAGCCAATTACAGCAGGAGATTAGTCTAATGGTTCTGAGCCACAATATGAGGGTATGTACTGCTCATTGCACCATGGGGGAACAACCCTCTCTCCTTACACTTAACTCCTAGTGTATTAAGATACATGAGCTTGTCAGCAGTAAATCATAGTGGGTGGAATTAATGTATTCCATAAGCATTTTAAATTGTGGCTCCTTGGAATTTCGTTTGCTGACATCGCTTCATTTTGCTTATTGTATCCCTTTACCTCACCAATGTAACAGTGTGGAGTAATCAGTAAATGGGCTATTAGGGCTGACTATAAGATGAAAATGTCAAAGAAGCTTGTACTCATCAGTCTAAACCAAGATTTTGTTCACTTCACGTGTGCAGGAATGGATTATAATAAAGTTTATTATTACTTGCTAAAAGTAGAAGAGTATCAGGTTGCTCTTGCTTCATGATAGCGCAATCCCGTTGAATTCTCGATTCTGATTGGTCAGAAGATGTTAATGAATTTACTATAACAGCAGCTCTGACACTGGTGATGGCTGCAAAGCAAATCACTGGTTTACATTAATACACTTTATATTTCACTATAGTAGCGACTCATTCACATGGAGTTGAATGGTGGACATGCCACATAATATAAGACTAATATGATAGACATTTAATTAATGTACTGTTACTGAACAATTAACATACACTTATTGATATGGTGAAGCTCTTTAAGGAGATGTTTATTCAAAATATATTGAAGGTCAATGATTTTTAACAGTCAGTAAGTTGTTGTTTTGTTGTTATTTTTTGCCTAATTAACTTAAAAAAAAAGAGGCTGGTTAGGGAAAGACTGTGTATATCTGCTACAATGTATGTGCTAACAGGAACTAACTTTGTTCATGGATATTCTACAATGTTAAGTGTAGCTATAAACCAACATCACAATAGTTCCATGCCATATCAACACCTCAGAGAGCAATAACAGCTTTTTGAAAGCTTTAAATGAAGATTATGATTTATAAGGATATACAGCCTAATGTTTTGCATATTCAATATTGTATCACATGTTAATCAAATTGTAATTTTACAGAAAAATTATATTTAGAGCACTATTGGGAGTGTTATTCCGTATGTAACTGTAGTGATGAGCAGATACAACTGTTTACGCCCCTCATTATAAGCTTCACAGGCAAAAATAAATAAATAAATAAATGCAATGTCTATAAATTGCACAATGTCTATATGTCTATATATTGTACAGGTTCTCTGTGTGTTGCACATCTAGGCAAATGCTACCTAGCATTAAACCTGATTGTCGCTTTGTTGGGCAAACTCAAGAGAGTTCGGCTTTTTATGTTTCCTTGTTCGAGCAAAACACAACACTGACACATCACATTCCAGGATGGCAAATGGACAGGAGATAAGACTAAATCTGTGTGTGACTTGTTCAACAAGTATGATGGAACACTGGGATACTTTGGAGAATATGCAATCTTTAGAATCTATGCATTTATCCATCCATTTTCCATACCACTTATCCTACAGAGGGTCGCAAGGGAGCCTGGAGCCTATTTCAGGGGACTCGGGCACAAGGCGGAACACCCTGGGCGGGGGGACAGCCCATCGCAGGGCACAGTCGCACACACATTCACACAGTATGGACAATTTGTAAATACCAATCAGCATACAGCCCATATCTTTGGACTGGGGGAGGAAACCGGAGTACCTGGAGGAAACCCCCGAAGCACAGTGAGAACATGCAAACTCTGTGCACACAGGGCGGAGGGAAGATTTGAACCCCCAAGCCTGGAGGCAAAAGTACTAAGCACTAAGCCACCATACCCCATCCTTAATATCTTTGGTGTTCAATTTTATATTAAACTTGGAGCATTATTTGGAACACCTGCATCATCCACACAGTTATATATCATTTGTGTGTGAATTAGCAGTTAGTAATCATAATCTAAATTCATTTAAAGCTTGTAAAAAGCTGTCAGTGATCTCTGAGGCATTGAGATGGAATTAAAGAAAGCAAGCCACAGCTGCTTGTGGCCATATATTTTGGTGGGACCGGATGACATTAATAACAACATAGCCTCAAACAAAATTATGTTATGGAGGTTATCACACTTGACTTGTGGTATAAGCTACTATCTAGTGAGTCTTTAGAGTGACCACATAATAGGCAATTGAGAGTCAACAACATACAGTCATCCATCAGCAGCTCGTTCAGATAATCAGCAATACTGGAGAGTCGAAGATTGGTAAAGGACCAGGTGACATTTTTCCAATAGAATAGTTTGGGTGAGCCTGTGACCAAGATAGCATCAGATTCCTGTTCCTGTCTAAAAGGAGTGGAACAAGATGTGGTCTTCTGCCACTGTAGCCCATTCACCTCAACATTTGGCATGCTTTTCTACTCAACACAGATGTAAAGAGCGATTATTTGTGTTACCCAGTCTTCCTGTCAGAGCAAACCAGTCTTGTCATTCTTCTCTGACCTCTCTCATTATCAAGCTGTCTGCTTGTTTGTTTGTTTTTCACAATGTTTTGTGTAAACGCTAGAGACTGTTGTGCATGAAGATCCCAGAACTGCTATTTTTGAAATACTCAAACTGACTCATCTGGAACCAACGACCCTGCTTTGGTCAAAGTCACTCAGTCACCCTAATGTGAACTGAAGCACTTGACCTGTATCTGCATGATTTTATCAATAATGCTTTCCACATGATTGGCAGCTTGGATAATTGCTTGGATAAGCAGGTGTACAGGTGTTTATAATAAAGTGGTTGGTGGTGTATATGGCGAGGCTCTGCCTCTGTACTGTCTAAATTTGCTTTGTTACAGATGATTGACTTATACCTGAGATTCTGGAATTTTTAAGAACACAAAGCCAGCATTTTAATGCATCTGGAATAAAAAAGGGTTACTCTATATATTCCTATGAATGTGTTTCAAGGCACTGATGCAATACTTACCAAATACGACGGACTCTGTTGTTAAATGAAACATCAGCTATTTTTAGTCTGGGTAGCTTAAGTTAGTTAGAAAGAGGATGGGTTCTCCATTTGAGTCTGGTTCTTCTCAATGTTTCTTCCTTGTGTTATGTTGATGGAGTCGTTTCTTTCCAGTTACACCTCTTTAGTGGTCTAGATCCCAAGTTCTCCTGCTTTGTGACACTGTTGGTGTTAAAAGTGCTATACAAATAAATTCAATTCAATTCATATGAAATGTTCAACAATTAGAAAAAGGCAACATTTCCTGTCACATGCTCAACGTTGTTTTTGGATCTGAGGACGGAGCGCCATCTAGTGACATCCTGTAGACTTTGATTGTATGCAGAATTATGGGACGTACAGTAAATATCTAGTGTACATACACAAACACACATTGAGAGAGAGAGAGAGAGAGAGAGAGAGAGAGAGAGAGAGCTCAAGGGCATGAGAGAAATGCTCCCAGTTGTTCTGCGAGGGTGGGATTGTGTCTGGCCATATAAACTCATCCGTTACCATGCCTACAAGGACACCACACTGATGCAGAAAGACAAAGATGGGAAAAGAAGGAGAACCCCTAAGGACACAGATAACAAATTGAGCCTTTCTGGACACACAACCATGACAGTGAAACATCAGACAGACAGCTGAGGCTGCAACTGACTGCATACACATAATGCTATATAATAATAATAATAATAATAATAATAATAATAATAATAATAATAATAATAATAATAATAATGCAATCGTGTGTGCATACACATTTCTTATACTGTATATACACATGAAGGTAAAAAAAATAATAATCAATCTTTGATCAATCAATCAATGACATACATAACAAGATAACTGAATTAAATTGAAGAATCTCCAGATTAATTCTTACTATGATAAATTTTAGGATAAAGCCTCAGTGAAGATTTTACAATAAGAGCTCAGAGGAATTCATAGATATTCAGTATAGACCAATAATGCAGAGAGGTCTGCTTTGTGTTTTCTGAACAAAGGAAGGGCAGCAACCACAGTTTGCTGAAATAACTAACACATCAATCTCCAGAAAAAAAGCTTGTGTAAAAAGGGGTTTATTTTCCTTCATTATTATTATTATTAGTAGTAGTAGTAGTAGTAGTAGTAGTAGCAGTAGTAGTAGTAGTAGTAGTAGTAGCAGTAGTGGTAGTAGTACTAGTAGAAGTAGTAGTATTTTTGTTGTTGTTGTTGTTACATTTTAAATATTGATTTCTTAGTGTCTGTCTCAGAAAATCTTTTCACTCACTGTTCTCTTTGGTTGTTTGTTTTTAGCCTGTATTTTTTTTTTTCCTCTCATAGAAGTACTGCTCTAAATTTGAGCTGAATTATGTGTTCAGTTGTGTTTTCCTCTATAGAGTAGTGGCTCTCAAACAGGGGTCTGGGGAACTCTGGGGTCAGTGAAGCAAATCCAGGGTTTCTGTACATTTTTTTGTTTACTCCATCAAAAGTATATGTATTATTGAATTATTTTACAGTAAACTTATTAACCTTTTTGCCTGGTCACTTGAATTGAATGTGTTCAATCCAAATCCAAAGGTCTAGGGCTCCAATAAATAGCCAGAATGTTACTTTACAAAATTAAATAATCAGCGTAATATTTCAACTGTTGGATTTTGGATTATATAAAATAAGACTGTATTGAGGGGGTCATTGAAATGTATTTTATAGTTAAATGCTTCACTGTCTCCAAAACATTTTTGAAACCCTGTTGTAGACAATTTTTTTTTACAGTCCAGTTGCTTCCTAAATGCTCTGATTTTGCAGTCTCTCGGTGGTGAGTTTTCTCCTCGTGAGCATCATGCAATGGCCATGTGGGTAACTCATTAGCAGTGCTCTGGTAGTGCTGCTAGGACTTTCATCTAGTCTATAGTTTTACTGGTTGGCACTGGATGACGTTGTTGGAAAATGTGTCTGTTTAGTTATTCCAGGCTTACTTCTCACTTTTATATCATCTCTCATTGTTGCTTTGTGTGTGTTTTTATACCACAAGTTGATTTTACTCTCTCACATCACAATTTCACCTGTTCACCCTATTCCCCATCGTAGTTGTATAGTTGTATCACCTGTACTTTCTCAGCTTGGGATATTCTCAGTCTCTGTGTATTTCTCAGAAACAGCACTATGTGCATCACTCTGCCAGACGCTGGCTGACTGATACTGACCTGCTGATATTGTGATTCCTACAGTCTGGTCTTACAGGCAGACAATTCCCTAGAATCACTGACCATAAACCAGTTATAGACCCTAATCAATTCTAGTGTTATTCACTGCCTTAGGCCGGTGGATATTCACAGACGCATCGGAAATTACATATCAATACACAAGGCCAAATTTGTGCTGCTAAGCTAACCGACAAAACTATCCTGCTAAATGATCTCCTTACTGAGAACAGCCACAATACACAACCATGTGACTTTATGCACTTGAATACGATGCCGTTGCCTGGCTTTAGTCATACAGATGAATCATCAAGAAAATGGTTGTGGACCGGATGTTATTTCCTTAACACTGTAAACATTATGGTCTATGTCCATCCCTCAAATGCTGGTCTGAACTCTATGGGTCTGCTCTGAATGTCCTCGTTTAAAGTTACATTAATGCTGAATTAGTCACTGGCTAATAAACTATATACATTATAGTTCAACATTTACATTAAATTTATAGAATTTGGCAGACACGTTTATCCAAGCGACTTATACAGTGCTTCATAGTTTCCTTCAGAAGTATATCCTCATGCTATGCACATACTATATGCCAGGATCTAAGCAAGCCTAAAGCTAAAACACTGCTGGTAGAGAAGCATTAGGACAAAGAGTTGGCACAGTGACAAAAACAGTAGAGGTCAAGGGTTGTAGTTAGTTTTAGTTAGTTATTTTTTAATGTTAATGACTAGTACCTAGGTCAATGTTGGTTATATATATATATATATATATATACACAGTGCCTTGCGAAAGTATTCGGCCCCCTTGAACTGTTCGACCTTTTGCCACGTTTCAGGCCTCAAACATAAAGATAT
>JAFFST010053332.1:20863-34623 GCA_022414735.1 Noturus placidus
TGAGACAGAAAAGCCTGTGAACAAGTATCAATATTTATTTATTTATTTGTTGTATTTTCTGCAGTAATAAAAGATTTAAAACCCTGTGAACAAGTAGGCCTATCGATATTTATTTATTTGTTCTATTTTTAGCATGAAACATCAATGTCAATCTCTCTCTCTCTCTCTAACTCTTTCTCTCTCTCTCTAACTCTTTCGCTCTCTCTCTCTCTCTCTCTCACTCACACACTCACACACTCACTCACTAACTCTATCTTTCTCTCACTCTTTCTCTCTCTCTCTCTCTCTCTCTCTAACTCTTTCTCTCTCTCTCTCTCTCTCTCTCTCTCTCTCTCTCTCACTCACACACTCACACACTCACTCACTAACTATCTTTCTCTCACTCTATCTATCTCTCTCTCTCTATCTCTCTCTCTCTCTCTCTATCTCTCCAATAACTGCATATCAATGGCTCAAGCCTCCATTACTAGTTCTAAAATTAGCAATTATCAGGAATTAGCAACAGAGGCCTAAGATGGGATGCCCAAGAAATTAGTTCTATACACAAGAGCATTTTAAGGACAAAAACCTGAAATAAAACATCTGAACAATGTCTTGAGGTGTGGTAACTATGGTATATAATTGACTGGTATATAATTGTCTTTGTTTCTGCAACACAGAATTAATAAACAATGACTGATTAATATGTATTATATAAATTTCAAATGTACTGCTTTATCAGTGATGGCTTGGTGGTTAAGTCTCTGGGTTACTGATCAGAAGGTCAGGGAATTGCTGCCAATGTTAGGCCCTTGATCGAGGCCCTTAACCCTCTCTGCTCCAGGTGCACTGCATCATGGCTGACCCTGCGCGCTGACAGAATGCTTCCTGGTATTCTGGGGTATGCAAAGAAAATAATTTCACTGTGCTGTAATGTATATGTGACCAATAAAGACTCATTATTATATTTGGGGCCATATTTTTACTATTTAATGATTAATTACTAAATTTTGGACTACAAATGGACTACCATTCATGACATAAATGTAACTCTTAATCTCTACTACATACTGCATTGTAATACATTGGATGATAGATCTGAGCATTTAGCATTATACAACATATGCAAAAGTCATAGGCACACAATTTTTTTTTTTTTTTTTGTCTGAGATATTGAGATCAGAGGCATGGTGGCTTAGTGGTTAGAACGTTTGCCTCGCACCTCCAGGGTTGGGGGTTTGATTCCTGCCTCCGCCTGTGTGCACGGAGTTTGCATGTTCTCCTCACACTTCAGGGGTTTCCTCTGGGTATTCCGGTTTCCTCCTTCAGTCCAAAGACATGCATTGTAGGCTGACTGGCATCTCGAAATTGTCCGTAGTGTGTGAATGGGTGTGCGATTGTGCCCTGTGATGGGTTGGCACCCCATCCAGGGTGTCCCCCTGCCTTGTACCCCGAGTACATTAGAATAGGCTCCAGACTCCCCCACAGACTCCCCTCTGTATAGGAAAAGTGTTACTGAAAATGGATGGATGGATATTGAGATTGTCTGTATTATTGTGTCAGTAGAAAAGTGAAACATTTCAAACATTCAGTTCCAAAATAAAATAATTATCCTGAAGAATGTAATATTAAGTTATATACCACTTTTTAGCTTAAGAAAAAGATATAAAGGAGGCTGTTCAGGGATCTGCAAATATTAGAGAGCCAAAGTCAGCAAAATAATAAAAAAAAAACCCAAGATGCTTAGAACAGCCTTATAAAATGTAGATCTCCTTATAAAAGTACATGAGACAGTTCCTAAGAGAATGGATGCATGCCGTTTTAAAGGCAGAAGCAAGTCGTGGTTTGATGTAGTTTTTTACTGTCCCGGAGTACAGTACATTTTCCAGTGAGGCATCCAGTACACTTGCAAAACACTGTTGTAGGTTCATGATGAAGTAAGGCTAAGCTAATGATAAAGGTTAAGCTACAGGAAAGATATCATAGATACTGAAATTCCAGTGTGTGGTAAAGAATGAAAATTCTGAGATGACAAGCCAGAAATAAGGTATCATAGAGGAGTGATGTTAAAAAGAGGAACAAATGTCAATCTTAGGGTGTGTAATATCAGAGACGAAACTCTGGATTACAGTTCCCAGCAGCCACTCCACCTCACTGCATCACAGTCACATGACCACCTGCACCTGAATCACATTCACTTAACTAGCACCTATGTGTATATAGCCACCATTTGCACTGTACTCATAGTTTTGCATTTGTCTTGCGTTGTGCTCATGGTCTTTGTTAATGTTTGATTCTTGCCTTAGTGTTCTCGTTTTGTGTTTTGTTCTGGGTGTTCATTAAAACTGAAAATCTGCACTTGCATCCGTCTCTGCGTCCAAATTGTGACATGAAACAGACACTCCAGTTACAGACTTTTGGGGCTGTTTGGGTTAGTGACATATCTAAGAGAGAAAAGTCGAAGAAAATTGCTCACCTAATCGTAAAAGCAGAAATTCACCAGACGTCATCAGACGTCATCATTTACTGTCCTTTCTCTTCTTTCACTCAAGATCCTTTTTTCTTCAGAACAGAACAGCTGCATACATGCCAAAGAGCAGTAAACAGTCAGCCAAGAGGAAATGCTCACTATCTGAATTATTCAACAGTCTTATCTACTGTCCCACAACATATTGTGTGTTTGTGTGTGTTTGTGTGTGTGAGAGAGAGAGAGAGAGAGAGAGAGAGAGAGAGAGAGAGAGGAAAGAAGGTAAGATGTTTTTAATCCCAGCTTCTCCTCCCTCCCTGTCACAACCAGTTGTTCAATTATTCATCCGCTGCTGGGTGGGCAAAACACATATAATTCTGTGAACAGCAATTAGGGATTGATATATAAAAGCACTTTGCTATCAGACTCCACAATGTAATAATTAACGAGCCCCAACATTTTTTCTTGAAATCAGTGTTCACGTTGCTGTATTATTAATAGGCAATACATTAGAGGTACGCTCCTAACTGTGTAAGATGAGGATATCCCGCAGGCATTCAGCTAGCCAACTTATTTACGTACGAATCAGTCTAGCAGAGTGAGACACACAGTCTGAATACAAAGTGGTCAAGGTTACTTTTCTAAAGCCAGTCAAGCCTTGCTTTCCTCACATATGATGCTTTCCTCACATATCTAACATGTCATTGCTCACATGCTGTTCTTCAGTTGTTTCACTGAGAATTTCACATTCAGCACAAGCATACCTTCCCTTAATCCGCTTTTATTTAACTCGGTTATGTGATAGTGGTTCTAAGCACCAAATCCAATCAGGGAACAATGACAGTCTGTGTGACTTGAGCTTTTAATTTGAATCTGCTATCTCAGTTCAATGAAAGTGCTGCATTGTGCATTTTTCAGCTCTCGCTCTCTCTCTCTCTCTCTCTCTCTCTCTCTCTCTCTCGCTCGCTCGGTCGCCAGGTAAAGCCAACTGTTTACTCATTACTGCCATGGGGTTTGTTCAATACAACAAACTCTCAATACACAGTCTACACCTTATTCTGCACATCTCACATTTTTAAAGGAATTCTCCAATTTCTCAGCCTAATCTGTACTGTGCATTCACCTTCCAGTTTATTAGGTACATCTGCACATCCATGCACATGCACAGCAGCCTAGAGTATACATTATCGACAAATGTGTGGAAATGTCTTGTTGATGCGAAAGGTCAAGTAGGAGAACGGTCAGGCTGGTTTGAACTGAGAGTCGGGGAACTCGCATAACCACTTTTAACAACCCTGGTGAGCAGAAAAGCATCTCAGAATGCAGATGGACTACAACAAAGGAAGACCACATCGGCTTCGTTTCCTGTCACAGGAATCTGTTCCCATCTGTACACCACCTGCCTCAAGCACACTTGAAGCTAAACTACACTTTATAAAATGCAAATGCATGGTTCAAGGTTCATACGAGCTGCAGGTGAAGCCTCTGCTGAAAGCCATTAAATGGTGAATTTACATGAATGTAGCGCAATAACCATATTAACAGCACTGACCTGCGACAGAGCTGCTGGGAACATTCGACAACAGATTAAATTAATGCTGCAGCCTGCTCTTTTATGTTCAGTGTAAACCCTACAACTTTACACAGGAATGAAATATATCAGTGTTGTGGGTTTGTACTTGTGTCAGGTATTAGTAAGTACTACAACATTCACGGTTGTAATCAGTTGTAGCTGTCGATAAACTGTCAATAAACCCAAATACACACGTCAATTAATATCATCCAACAACTTCCATTAATTGTATTTATCATAAAGGAAACATCGAGAGAGAGAGAGAGAGAGAGAGAGAGAGAGACAGAGAGAGAGAGAGAGAGAGAGCGACAGAGAGAGAGAGAGAGACAGAGAGAGAGAGAGAGAGAGAGCGAGAGAGAGAGAGACAGAGACAGAGACAGAGAGAGAGAGAGAGAGACAGAGAGAGATAGAGAGAGAGAGAGACAGAGAGAGAGAGCGAGACAGAGCGAGAGAGAGAGAGAGAGAGACAGGGAGACAGAGAGACAGAGAGAGAGCGAGAGAGCGACAGAGAGAGAGAGAGACAGAGAGAGAGACAGAGAGAGAGAGAGCGAGAGAGAGAGAGAGAGAGAGAGAGAGAGAGAGAGACAGAGAGAGAGAGACAGAGAGAGAGAGAGAGAGAGAGAGAGAGAGAGTGAGAGAGAGAGCGAGACAGAGCGAGAGAGAGAGAGAGAGGGACAGAGAGAGAGAGAGAGATAGAGAGAGAGAGAGCGAGAGAGAGACAGAGAGAGAGAGAGAGAGAGAGAGAGAGACAGAGAGAGAGAGAGGAGAGAGACAGAGAGAGAGACAGAGAGAGAGAGAGCGAGAGAGAGAGAGAGATTAATGTGAAGGAGCATATGGAACTCACTTTGTTTAAAGGTACAATACTATTAATCAATTATTTATTACTAATCTCAAATGGCATTCCATGTTTATAAAAAAAAAAGTATTTAGAGCCACAAACATTTAAAAAATTTCAGCAAGACATGTTGAGATTACATCAAACAGACAATAGATGTGGACTTAATACTGTTCCTTGAGTCAACATCATGCAAAAAAAGAAAAAATCTGTTTTAACTTAAGACAAACGGGTCATATATTTTGCCTAGGGTTCCCATGTCACTAAATCCACCCGTGGGTACATCTGAGGTCTGTATACCGATGTGCAGAATTTCAATATTAAATACTCACTGGACTCGCTAAACTCTGAATACAGCCGTAAGTGAGCATAAAAAAATGAAATCAATATCACATTACAATCCAACTCCAACTCCAGGACACAGCACTCAGAATACAGTGTAGCAAACGAGACTGATCAAAGTGATACTTTAGAGCTGTAATGAGGAACATTATATGAGGATGTTCAAAAGCACTACACGTTTAGAATAGCAAAATCTCACTTAATGCTTCTCTAAGGGATAGATTTATTACAGCAGATTACCATCAGCCAATCTTTGATCTTCACCAAGCCGTTACTGACATTAGGGGCGAAATTCGAAGACGTGCAATGAAAATGTTCTTTTTTTTTTTTTTATTACAGCTTCACTAAAACATATGACCATAAACACACACACACACACACACACACACACACACACACACACAGGCTTTGTCAAAAAGCAATCCAATAACCTAGTTCTCATAGTCTTCGATGCTCAGTAGGAAGCCGAACAATAACCAGTATTCGTACTGTAAGTGCATAACAGACATTTTTGGGACAAAGCAATTGTATGTATAAATGTTCCGCCCCCTACTTCCCCCCAAATTACCTCCTCAACAAAACACCCACCTTCCCAGTACCCTCACTTTCCTAGTTGGACTCACAGGGCACAAAGGAGACATTTTAGACCATCCTAATTTTTCATCTTCACCCCCTCCCACTTGTTTTATTGTCTCATTCTCTTTCTGCCTCCCTTCATTACTCTTACTACATGAACAATCAGACTGAGCTGAATGTAGGTCAGCTTTATAGAGGGATGTGAAAGGGAATAGTAAATGCATCGCCGTTCCCTCGACCAGACACATAGATATATAATAACGTCCGTTCATCTTCAGTGGTTGGTTGTGCTGGCTCCAGGAACACTGGGTTGGAACAGCTGGAACATCAGTCTATCACAGGAAACCACGCACACACACTTTCACACACTGATTCATGCCTAAGGGCAAGTTATAGTACTGGCATATGACAGAAGAGAACTTGAAGGAAACCCATGCAAATATGAGGAAAACTCCACACAGGACCCGGGAGATATGAAATGGCAAACTACCAGCTGTACCACCGTGTCACCCTTGCACAGATAATAATAATAATAATAATAATAATAATAATAATAATAATAATAATAATAATAATAAAGCTCTAATCATTAATATCAAAACCTACTGTACTGTACAGTATGACAGGGGCGGTCCCTTTATTATTGGGAATTATTTAAGCATATTTCTTTATTTAAAAAAAAACGAAACCGCTTACCTTGTCTATAACGTTTAAGACACCTTTACCTATCCAGACTGCTCTTTCCGAACTCTGATATCTAGACCGTCAGTGAAATGCTGAGTGTTTCCATGCTCATCCGTTCATCCCTTCCAAAACGCACGTTCACTTCCCCACACTGTCGGATACACTCTACAATCAGGGAGTTATTTATTTTCTCAGTTGTTTAATTGCAGAAGGGGAACGAAAGTGACTACTTGTGCTGTATTGCATTACTTACATTAATGAAGACGTGCAAGTTTAAGATTTATTCAACTCTTTAACTCCCCTCACTACTTAATGTAGTACTTATTAAGCGGTGGGGTGAGTGAAGTCAGAACACTTTCTCCTCACATTCCACGACTCGATGAAAGAGCTGCTCAAAGATAAAACTCTGGAAACTCTGGTCCCTGCGGTGCCCAAAAAAAGAAAGAAAGAAAAGAAAATCTTGCTAGTATGAAAAACCAGTACTCAGTGATCGTGAGCATGTGTTCGCATGTGATTCCCACATTACCTGGTTTCCATATAATGTTTATGTTTTAGTGGGGCATGGTAGCTTAGTGGTTAGCACACTTGCCTCGCAGCTGGTTGGGGGTTCGATTCCCGCCTCTATCCTGTGTGCACAGAGTTTGCATGTTATCCCCGTGCTTCAGAGGTTTCCTCCTCCAATCGATTGGGCCCTGAGATAGATTGCCCCCCATCCAGGGTGTCCCCCATGCTCCCTGGGATAGGCTCCAGACTTCCATATGACCCTGTGTATGGCTCACACTGCCTAATATTTCCAGCCCAGTCATCAAGGACCACCAGCCAGTCCGTATTTCTGTTCTGTTCCAATTTCAACCACATGCAGGTACCCAGCTAATAATTATTGGCTCCCAGAACATTATGAAATAACTCTCAAAAAAGAATCAAAGATGAACCAAATGTTAGAGAAACATAATCAGTATCATAGAGCCCTCGATTATTTGGCTAACTAGAAAAGTATATCTAGATGATCTGGTTGAATTCACTGATTATTAATTACTGTTCATCATAAAGACTGTAGTGGCTCAGTGGGTAAGGCTCTGGGTTACTGATCAGGGCTTCAAGGTGCCACTGTTGGGCTCTTAACCCTAATTGCCCCAGGGGTGCTGTACTGCACTCTGAGCCCAACTTCATAACAAGCTGGGGTAGTAGGTGAAGAAAGGAATATCACTTTACTGTAATGTATATGTGGATCAATCTGTGCTGGAAGTGAATATATGAATCCTCAAAATCCAGGCTGACTTCAGTTGTGTATAGTTATACTGCCCCATAATCAAGGAAACAGTGACCCACAGTGGCAGACAATATCACTTTGCCCAACACAAGCAACCTTATCTTCCAGCAGGGAGAAGATGATCTGTAGCCTTTGATAAATCCATCCATCCATCTTCTACTGCTTACTCCTTTTCAGGGTCACGGGGAACCTGGAGCCTATACCACGGGAGCATCGGGCACAAGGCGGGGTACACCCTGGACAGGGTGCCAGTCCATCGCAGGGCACAATCACATACACACTCACACACCCATTCATATACTACAGACACTACGGACACCTTAGACATGCTAATCAGCCTACCATGCATTTCTTTGGACTGGGGGAGGAAACCGGAGTACCCGGAGGAAACGTCTGATGCACGGGGAGAACATGCAAACTCCGCACACGTATGGCCCTGACGGGACTCAGGCCCCAAACCGTGGAGGTGTGAGGCGAACGTGCTAACCACTAAACCACCGTGCGCCCTGCCTTTGATAAATGTTTTACTTTATTTTGTAATAATAATATCAAACTTTCATTCTCATGAAAAGGGTAAGGGACGATCTATACTCAAGTACAGATAAGCTTTGGAGAATGGAGTCAATTCTAAGTCTTTGTAATTCCTCACATCTTTCCTAAAAAGAAATATGTAAAAAGTTTTCAGATGAAACATATTGGAGGGAATGCTGTATAGTTTAATATACAATATATATTTTGGAAACACGATGCATTAATAAAAAGCCACCAGTGGTTTCAAAAAGTATTGGCACCCTTTAAATTGTACTTGTGGACACGATGACCACTATATTGTTATCGAGGTAACAGTAGGTGTGAGGTCAACGTGCTAACCACTAAGCCACCGTGCCCCCAAAATGATGCATGGTAGGCTGATTGGCGTTTCTAAAGTGTCCATAGTGTGTGTGTGTGTGTGTGTGTGTGTGTGTGTGTGTGCCCTGCGATGGACTGGCACCCTGTCCAGGGTGTACCTTGCCTTGTGCCCGATGCTTCCTGGGATAGGCTCCAGGTTCCCCCGTGACCCCTGAAAGGGAGTAAGCGGTTGAAGATGGATGGATGGATGGAAAATATGTAAATATAGAATTTGTTTTACAGTTAAAGGTGTCTCTGGATAGGCCTACAAACATTTGTGAACCAATTCTTTAGATAACAAAATCAAAATCACATCTAACCCGTCTTTTGGGTATAAAACATACTCCAGAAAGTATTTTTATATTCTTTTTATTTTATTTATAAGCTTCCTTTCTTTCATTCCTGTAGTCTAAAATCGGAAGCGTGCAACTACAAATCCCATGAACCTTTGCATTGGCGTAAGTTGATCACATGACTATCATATGACTGGATGTACAGTCAAACCCGGAAGTGCTGCAGGACCATTTAAGAAACAAGTGGGAGAAATAAATGTATGTGATGCATTACTTCCGGAATAAATGAGAGGACGCTTCAGGACATTGTTGTGTGATGGGTCACAGTGTGTAAACATGTG
Organism: Noturus placidus; assembly: GCA_022414735.1. Taxonomy (NCBI): domain Eukaryota; kingdom Metazoa; phylum Chordata; class Actinopteri; order Siluriformes; family Ictaluridae; genus Noturus; species Noturus placidus. The sequence goes on from JAFFST010053332.1 coordinate 30,112, forward strand.
ATCTTCACCTCAGTTCAGTGAGATCATGGAGTGTGTGCTTGTCGGATTTGCGTTGTTCTCTGTGTGCCAGGCTGCCGCTCTGCCCAACTTCGTGCTGCTGTTTGCGGATGATTTGGGTTATGGAGATTTGGGTTTCTCGGGACATCCCACATCCCTCACACCGAATCTGGACCGACTCGCGGCTGACGGGCTCCGGTTCACCGACTTCTATTCCACCAGCCCAGTGTGCAGCCCGTCCAGGTGTGCCATGCCAACCTGCCTTTCTATCACTACACATTTCCACTGAACATGGGCGTAACCATGGTCAGTGGGCGTAACCACGCATTCTTTGGGGGAGGGGTGGTTTATGTGTGTGTGTGTGTGTGTGTCCCAATATACAGTACAAAATATTATCCATATGTCCCCATTTAATAAACCCCGGCAACGGAAATGTCTTCATCTATTCTATTTATTTAGGTTTAGTCCTTTTTAATATATTTCTGTTTGTTAAGGTAAATAATTGTGTCCCCCTACAATTGTACACTTGGTTGCGCCCATACACAACGCAAGTTTGTTGATATATTTTATCAGCTCAGTCTGTAAGAAATGGAGACAGCAGACAAGTGTAGAAACGTGCAGCAGAACATACGAGCTTTTATTCAGACAGTAAGTAACCTTAGCTTAGTATAGAAGGCATCACACCATGGCTTGGTTTGTTCTTAAGAACGTCAATTAACTGTTGATATTTGCATACCCAGGAAGTAGGCTAGACTAACGTCACTTCCGGTTTTAGACCAGTACCTGATAAAGGAGTAAGCGGTTGAAGATGGATGGATGGATGGACGTTACATTCATTTGCATATCCTTCCGCCGAGTTCTTTGGCCCTTGCTACTGACTCTCATGTGGTTGTTGCTGAAACTAGTTGATCTTAAAGCTGCAGTAGGCGGTTTAAAAATAAATAAGTTAAAAAACACAAAATTACTTGTCGAGATTTTCTGAAAAAATATATGTCGAACATGATGAAAAATCATTGTTGAAGCCATGGACCCAACACAAGTGTTAAACGTCGGAAAAAACCCGGGCCGGAAGGCTTGATTGTGCTTGGATGGGCCTCCTGTCAGTCTTTTTTTAGATGTCCTGGATTCTGGGGGCGGAGCTTCCTGAGCATGAACAGGAATGGGAAGTGGGCTCAAGTGGAGTAAAAAATAAATAATAATATATACAAAAAATAATAATTTTGCTGCTTCTGACACTAATCAGCTGATTAACGGCTCTTCCTGAGCACTTCCTGTTGAAGTGTGAAGCAAGGAAAACACTAAAATGTGCAGTACAGAGGGTTCTGCACGACCAGGAAACCTGTGCATTACCATATAATTAGGGTTTTTAATGTACTGTAACAACAGCCCAGAGTGTATTTCTGCATCACACCCTGCGTTTCCAGGATACACTCCAGATCCAGCACAACCCTGGCTTGGATAAAGGGGTTTCTGAAGGCTGTTTCATCATATCATATACCTCAATAGAGTACATACACTTTTGTTTATGATATAAGATTTATATTAGGAGTGCCAGTATGAAATTAGTGCAAGACAGTCTGAAGTTTGGGAAGCTTAATGTCACTTTTTATTTAACGTGGACAAAATCAAATCTTTTAACAGGCAAAAGGATGGAACAGTAAAACATGTAGTTTCATTTATTTATTAGAAGAAAAAAGTTTCCTTTTTTTATTTAGTCAGAACATTCAGTCATCTTGTTACTGTGAGAAGGGAGTCGATGTTATTGATCACATCCACAATATCTCATAAAGGTGCACTAGGTCACAATTTATGATATCAATATAACATCATTCCATAATTGTACTCAAACAAGCTTGCATTTAAAGGCTTACATATTATATACCATAATAAATAGCTAATGCTATGTTTTTGAACTATGATCTTCTCAGATTTCCTGAAATACCACCAAATTGCCAGATGTTTCTTTTGCGTACATGCAGTGCATGTTCTTAAGTGCTGAACTGAGTCATTGCATGAGACCTGCTGGGAAGTCTATGGCAGTGTAATCTGACAGACAGGACGGTCAGAACTCAAATCTTTGCTTCTTATTTGACAGAGCGTCGTTGTTGACGGGACGTTTTCAGACACGCTCTGGCATCTACCCCGGTGTGCTGTACCCGGGATCAATAGGTGGGCTTCCCCTCAATGAGACCACTATTTCAGAAGTACTGAAGCCACTAGGCTATGCCACAGCCATGATGGGGAAATGGCACCTGGGTTACGGGGCTAATGGTACTTACCTGCCTACCCGACAAGGCTTTGACCACTACCTTGGCATCCCATACTCTCATGACATGGTAACATATCTTTCCACGATCTATCTTGTACAGTGGCCAAAAATAAGTCAGTGGTAGTACATTTGGGGTTTTCATATATACTGAGGTGGTAATATTGTGCATTTTAATTTATACAATACTTTTTGTACAGGGTCCTTGTCACAATCTGACCTGCTTCCCTCCAGATGTGAAGTGTTATGGCTACTGTGATATCGGTACGGTAACCGTACCTCTGATGAACGGGGAAACCATCACACAGCAGCCTGTAGATTTCGTTCATCTGGAAGATGCCTACAGTAATTTTGCCACGGAGTTCATTCGCAGCGCAACTCAGAAACGTCAACCTTTCTTTCTCTATTATCCTTCTCATGTGAGTCAGGAGCCAAACCTTTATATATTGCTAAAAATAAATTTTACATGTAATCGCTGGGGAAATGACGTTGCCCAACCAATCAGGTCACAAGTTGAGGAGCAAGTGATTTGAGTCTTGCTAGTGAATGTAAGGAGATGTTGAATTGGAAATATTCCATTGCCTATATTCCAATTGTTGAACTTAAGCAGCTTGTCTTCTCTTGATTTTGTACCTCCAAAGGCAAACAGCATGCTCACTGCCAGAGTTAATACAATATTTGTCATTTCTATTACTGATAATAATAAATCTATTCTACACAGCGAGCTAAGATAGCTAGCTGGCTGATACGAGCCAGAAATGGTTCAAGCTAGTACATGGAATACATACATGGAGAAGCACATACACTTTTACCATCATCAACAAATCCACATTCTATGAACATGCAAAGAGGGAAATGCCCCCAACACTGATAACACAATTTTGCATGGCCTTCATTAATGTGATTGGTTCATCATGTATTTGATGACACAGTCGCAATCATCTCATAACTCTCATTAAGGTTGGGCAACATGGTGATATAACATGGTGATTTTTTCATTAATAATGCAGCAAAACCACCCAAGTGACAAGGTTGTTGTTGTTTTCTGTAGACTTAATTTCCTTGACATGATTTAACTGCTTAAACTCCCAGAACCTTTTAGCAGGTCTTGGCTTACATTCCTCACTTGCATAGCTGTATAACATTTCTTTTATAGTAGTTGCTGAGCAATAATGCGTGAATAATTGTAATTGTTATTATAAGATGAATATAGTATAAGGGGTTAATCATTAACTGGATAGTGCATTTTATAAAGTTAGGGTCAATTTAAAGTTTAATCCTGAAGCTTTATTAATAAGCTTTATTATTCATTAATAAGCGTTATTAATAATAGCTGAGATAATACAGAATCAATAATAAGAAACCAGAGGCATGGAAAAAGTCTCCCAGTCCCTCTTCTTACACTGTATCATGAATACAAATGAGTATAGAAAATGCGACTTGCATTGACTTTCACCTTAGTTTTACTGTGTTAATTTTTCTATTCTCTACCTCTGTTTCCATCTCTGTGCATCCATGTAGCACACTCACTACCCACAGTTTGCAGGGTGGAAATCCGTGGGCCGATCTCTCAGAGGGCCTTTTGGAGATGCGCTGCTAGAGTTCGACTCCACTGTAGGAAACATCCTGCAAGCGCTGAAAGAAACGGGCGTCCTTAACAACACCCTCGTCTTCTTCACATCTGACAATGGGTAAGAGTGTGTGTGTGTACTTTACTTTGTACTATGAACGCCAAGCTTTTTAAAAATATATATATATTTTCAGGCCAGAGCTCATGCGAATGTCTCGTGGAGGAAATTCCGGGTTATTGAAGTGTGGTAAAGGCACTACATATGAAGGAGGAATGAGAGAACCTGCTGTTGCATACTGGTCTGGGGTCATCAAACCTGGTACAGTAGTCTGAAAGCATCACTTCACTGTGTTTCCAAAGAATTGATATTAAGCAAACTTATAACACAGCTTTGTTGAATTCTTGATTCGGATTGTGCGGAAGTTTGTGTTGATGAATTTTCTGTAACAGTAGCGTGGCTTGTAAATCAAGGATTATCTTAATTTGCGTTATTGTTTCTATAGTAACGGCTCATCCAGAGGGATTTGTACTGTATAGTGGTTGCTCCATGATCTAAGATGAACATTGAACATCATCGATTTAACTAGGGCGGCTGTGGCTCAGTCGGTAGAGCGGGTTGTCCACTAATCCACTAATCGTAGGGTTGGCGGTTTGAATCCCGGCCCGGGTGATCCCATGC
>JAFFST010053332.1:34643-46904 GCA_022414735.1 Noturus placidus
TAAGTTGCCCCCAATGGCAAGCTAGCACCTTGCATGGAAGCTCTGCTACCATTGGTGTGTGAGTGTGTCTCATTTGTAAGTCGCTTGTAAATGTAAAAATGTAAAAAATGATATTTCTGTAAAGCTGCTTTGAGACAATGTACCATTGTAAAAAGCGCTATACAAATTGATAAATTAAATTAAATTAAATTAAATCGATATGGTGAAGTTCTCTTTAAGGAGACACTGATTTAAAGTTTACGAAAGTACTGTAGTCTTTTTTGGGTTGTTTTTTTTTTCTTCCCCTTATTAACTTGACGAGAGAGAGAAAAAGAGACTGGTGAGATATTCCACAACATTAAAATGAAACTATAAATGGTTAAAAAAAATTATTTCTTTCATAAAATTGTAAATGTTGGAAAATTGCTGTGCTATATATAGGATGAACTTCAGGATGATGATGACATGATGCCACCCTGTTAATTGTTTTCCTCTAACAGCACACCCTAAATTGTTTTTATTTCTTACTTAAATGACACGAAGTCATTATAGAATGAATTTTATTTTTACAAAAGTATTTACTCACAATTCCCAGGTGTCACTCATAGTCTATCCAGTACTCTGGACATCCTGCCTACCATTGCCAGATTGGCTGGAGCTCCATTACCCAAGGTTCAGCTGGATGGTGTGGACATGATTGATATATTGTTCAACCATGGAGCAGTAAGGAAGCGTGACTCTATAAGGCTATGCCCTATTCTCTAAATGAAGTTGTTTCATTACATGGCTTTATTCAGTTCACTCTGCTTTGATTTTCAGGGTCAAAGGAAGGCCATGTTTTACTACCCAGTTGACCCCAGTGAGAAGTATGGTGTGTTTGCAGTGAGAATGGGAAACTATAAAGCTCATTATTACACCAGGGGTGAGTTCTATTTAAAAATAGTCAATGCCTTCGTGTGCTCTTCAAGCTGCCATATAATCCGTACACCCAGGACAACAACTTTCCGTCCTTTTCTCTGTCTTAGGAGCGGCACACAGTGAAACGACTCCAGATCAGGACTGTCATATAATCTCCTTCCTGAAGTATCACGACCCCCCTCTGCTGTTTGACCTGGAGTCCGACCCATCTGAAAACTACAACCTGAGCGTGAACGATCATCCCGAGCTGGCCAGCGTTCTGCAGAACATCAAGGAACTCAAGGACTGGTTTGAGGCCTCGATGCAATTTGGAGAAAGTGAGATCGGGAAAGGAACTGATCCTAAGCTGGCGCCCTGCTGTAACCCAGAATGTTCACCCAAACCACAATGCTGCCACTGTGGGACTACACTCTGACCAGTTCATTAATAAATATCACGGCTATTTTTTCTTTTAAAGGGAAAACCAGCCCGAGACGATATCACGTATTAAAATCAGTCACTGCCACTCACACATCTGCGGTGTTTGATCAGAAGTGAGGCTGAATGCCTATAAAACAGTGTGAAATGTGTATTATAATTAACATCCCTTTTGCTCAAACACTGGATCTGACATATTTCAAATTGTTTTCTGTTTTCTGCTTTGATTCAAATGTATGATAAGTATCATGAATGATTTCTCCGTGACCAATCACTTTTGTCATTTTTATACGTTGCATTGAAGTGAATTAAAATCTTTTAAAAAAACAAAAACAAAGTGCGTATACTTTAAAACAGGGGTCTTCAACGTTTTCCAGGCCAAGGACCCCCAAACTGATGGTGAGATGGAGCAGGGACCCCTAATTATGTATATTGTATGAAATTGTGTTATATCAAACTGGTACCAAAACTTTCGCAACCCCCATTTATTTTATTTATCTTTTGGTCAATAAGTACATCACATTTTACTTTTTCAGAGGTATAGTAACAATATTAATGATAATAATGATAAAAGGCAACCCCCATGCAGTACCTCCACGGACCCCCTAGGGGTCGCGGACCCCCTGTTGAAGACCTCCGCCTTAAAATAACAGGATGCTGAACGGTCTTTAAAAAGTGCTTTAAAAATTGTATTAATTCTGAATATATATATATATATATATATAAATGTATTATTACTATTATTATTATTAAAACTATAAACGTTTTAAATACTAGGTCTAAACCGAGTGTAATCTTGTTGCCAGGTTGTTAAGAAACGTTTATCAATTCACACGAATCTGTACTCTATAGTGTCCACACACACCGACAGAATGACAGCAACACGCTGATGACATCAAGCATATAGTGTTTTATTCTTAAGACCAAATCCATGACAAGGCAGGGAATTTTATTAGATTTTTTTTTTCCATTTTGGTTTTTACAAGTTTGAATTTTAAAGATACAAGATAGCTAGTATGTCATACTGTTGCTGTTCGTCTTGATATACAGTAAAGGCCTGCATTATGTAATTACAGTCCAGAGATTTGCAGTTATTGTAGTCATTCAGCTATCCAAGCTTACATACTCCAGGAGTTGCTCTGCTTCAAGACATAAAGAGGTTTAATGACCAATCAGTGACTGTAAAATGCTAAGATGTAGACAAAACATTCTGAGAAATCCATTTACTATCTGGACAAACATTAATGAAGTAACGTCTTGATGAAAAACAGTCAGATTCAGAGTCCTGATGAGTGTCCTGATCCATCTCTGGGAGAAGTCGGACGGAACGATCGGACTGATGATGCTAACGCTAGCATAAAAACGTGGGAGTTGGTAGGAAAGACATACACAGCTGATTGACAGGCGACTGTTATTCAGCACAATGTGACAACATTCAACCACGGATATACGTCGATGTGAAGCAGCGGAAACGGAATATCAAACGCTAACGGAAATCAATTTACAGTTTTTAACCCCTTTTTAGTTGTGATAGGTTATTATTTGTTTCAAATTTACATATTTATTTCAGTAACACTCAATAGAAAGGACACAGCATCGTCATCTCAACTAGAATATTTACAGCAATCTAACTGACACCAAATCACGTTTATAGTCTTAAGACCGCAGCCCTTTCCTACATGTGCCTTCAGCACAAACGGACAAGTTGCGATGGAATCGCAGGCTGCTTGTATATGGTCGTGTGTGTGTGTGTGTGTGTGTGTGTGATGCATTGAGCAAGAGGTGAAGTGAGTAGACCCAGTGAGTTCACCTACAACTGCAATTAGGACCAGTATAAAAGTTAAACTGCTATGATCTACTGACACCGGGATGATGAATCCAGCCTGCAGGAGCCAAGAATCAAGTCGTCTGTTATAAGAATATGACATTCGTAAGCATCAGCACACCAAGAAGCAGATTTTGAATCTAATTGTAGGCCTATTGGTATTTTAATCGCCATTTGGTCTATACGTTATTTAGTTTCAAGCTGTCCATACAATGCTGGGAGAATTTCACTGTGGCAGATTATAACAGAAAAAAAAATCAGGTGTACTATATCTAACCTTTAACCCTTCGATTACTGTGTCAGTGCTTTTACCGTTTAATCAAATTATTTCGGATATAATTCTAATCATACAGGACATAAACCATACAAGGTCAGGAGGGGGCGCTCTACTGTGTACAGTCTAGAGCCATGAAGCAGTGAAGGTTAGCGAAAGGGCAAGAGATATATACAAAGAATAAAATAAAACCAACATGTTCACTGTTGCTGTTACTTGTGACTGACAAGATAGCAAAGTAGAAAGATAAAACTACATTTCAAATCAGTATTGTGTGGTTATATTTGTCTTTTAATGGCATATACACTGGCAGTCAAATGATTTTGAACACTAGAGCTAAATGTATACAAGCACTTATCATCTTATTAAACCTCAGATCCTAAATGAGTTCTCAGGTCTCTAAATGAGTGCTTTATTAAAGTCAGGGTGGACAAAATAAATCTATAATTAAAAATACTCAGGAGGTGTTTGTGTGTATCAACTGTAACTGTAAAAAAAAAATTATGCTGGATGGGACAAGTGGCAAATATAACTCTGGCTTTTCCCAATCATATCTACATTCTTTCCAATGCAGTACAGAATTACAAATGTTTTTTTCAATTCACTTTTAACTGTTCTTTACTAAGTTGTGTCAAATTAAAAAAAAAATCAGCCGATTGCTTGTTTACTCAAAAATAATCAAATGTGGAGTGCTCAAAAAACTATTGACTGACAGCGTACAATCATTTCACTTCATGACTAGTCACTTGTTCTATATGGCCAAGCAGGGGGAAAAATGTATAAGGTTGTAAAACCAGTTTTAAAAATGATACTAAAATAATTTTCATGTAGCGATTTATTTGATGTTTAACACTATCTTTGATATCCTTATTTAGACCTGCTGCAGATTTGAATTAGGCCTTATCTTAAGTCGTCTGGACAATTTGACTATTCGCTAAGTAATCTGCCTGATGACTGCAGTGCGTCAGTGGCTGGCCATACGTTTACCTGTTAGCCTTCAATGAACGAAGAGAGTGACTAAATAGACTCAACATCATAAAGCATTAAAGCACAGTCTGAGTATTATACAAGATGGCCAACAAAGAGTCGCGACAAAGAGTCATTGGTAATAGGAGGCTATAGCAGAGCTTGAGTAATTTAGTAAGAGGTTAGTAATTTACAGGACCGTGCATGGCCATTGCTACCTGGCTCTCCATTCTCAGGCTAACAAACATGGCCTTCCTGGCCACCTGCAATCCTTTTCATTCTTCCATTTGCTGATGGAGGTGCTACTTACATACAGAGATGTAACGAACGTCTGCAGTAGTCACCTACTGTTTTCTAAATATACAGTATTTACATGATGGTATAATAAGAACGCACAAGGAACCTTCTACTACAGCGAGCAGATAGTCATTATATTACTAATCCAACACCTGTCCAGATGTTCATTTCAGTACAAACCTCGTTCAGCATGTTTCGGAATAGTCAAACGAGTACATATTTACAAACATAACCCATCCTTCCAAATGAATTTCAAATATAAGTATTTCCTGTGTTTATATCTGCCAGTGAGCATAACCCTCAAAGCCATGCATTAAAATGTGTGAAGTCGTAGTTTTGGCGTTTTTCTAAACCAGTAGAAAGTAAAAGTATCTCGACTGAGCCACAATCCTAGGTACTAAGTCATACAAAAGTTAAACAGGCAATCTGTCTCAAGGATGAGAATAAATAAAAGAGTAAACAAACAAATAGTGAAACAAATTGATGCATCACTAAGATCGAACCTACATGTTCAGCTCAGTTCATGTGGAAACACAGAGAGAGAGAGAGAGAGAGAGAGAGAGAGCGAGAAACCCGAGGCCTACGTTAAACCCTTTTAAAGGCCACCAGGAGCCCCCAAGCGGCCAAAACCAGGAACACACTTCTGTAGTTGGGCAGCGGTTACCATGGTAACCTTTTTGTCTCCTCTACTCCAGGTAGATATCCTCAGTGGGACAGGCATACTCAAGATGCTCCTGATAATACTCCTGAAATGCACGTCTACACCAGCCACACACACACACACACACACACACACACACACACAGTAATAATTAGGACAAATACTAACAGCTTGAAGAACAATACAGGTTCTACTTTGTCTTCAGACCATTAACCTTTAAATGCATGAATATTTCTCAACCTATTATTTAAAAATATATATATATTCATTAATATCTAACCAAAGCTGTTCATTAATATCTAACCAAAGTGACATACAGTACAAGCTTCAGTAATAATAGAAAACTGTTGGCATTTCAATATTGTTACAATGTTCATTGAGAGATCAGGGTCATAACTAAAACAAATGGAGGCAATATAAGTAATAACATTAAAATGTTTTAACATTTAGAGTAGGGGACGTGAACTGGTCGAGATACATTCTCAGCGAAGCACAGGGTGTCCCAAAATTCTCCATACATGAACATGAACAGACGAATACATGGAAATGAACAACTTTTAGCAAAATGTCTTCCAAAAATTGTCTTATGTCGTTTATATTATATATATTATTCTCAGATAGCCTTTAAGGATGCCTGTGACAAAAGAAGAACGTATTGAAATCGTTCTCATGGCTGGATCGGGAAGCTGTCACACGGTTGCGATGGAATTTAACACGAAACATGACGAGCACATCACACACGACACTGTTCCCAAACTTATTAACAAATTCAAAAAGACTGGAAGTGTTGCGAACCAAGCCTCATCATGCTCTAAATAGACATCCATGATGCTAGTCAAAAGTGGTGCAGAACAATACACAACCAATTCAAATTGATGTGTCTTATTTATAACCAGGAACTAATCAAAAGGTTGTCTGCGGTTGTCACCATTCTGTCATGTTAGCTGCTTATCTGGACCTCTGTATGAAAGGAATGTTATGTAACCGGAGCTCAATATGGCTGATTTAGTTCTATTCGATTTACAGACATGAGACTGATATTAGTGAAAAACTGATTCTGAGCGAATATTATTAATAAATAAATAAAAACATGATGGTAATTATTTAGTCTAGTTTAGAAATGTAGTCTGGCGTCACAAAAACATTGTCTTTCATTTCAAATAATGTTCTTTTTAGGGAAACTTTGCCCAGTCTACATAACAGATGACCAGCAGTTCCTCTCTCCTCCTCCCTCTATCTCTATGAGTAATTGATGACTCTGTTAATGAGGTCATATTAATGTGACGAGGCCGGGTCTCTCACACTGATGTGGGGTCATAACTCTTCTTCTCAGTCTGTTCCCTATATTCAGGACGATGCGAGAATGTTTAATGATTCACACAGTGGTGTATCAGATGGGTCTGTGATAGAAACACCATTATCATTAGCATCATCCTCCCTCCATCCTTCATCCATCTAACTCCCTAAACCTTCTCCGTACATGGTATCCTCCTTTTTCCTAATCGAACTTTCAGAATCCTCTGCCCTGCCCTTCCTGTACAGTAAGTGTCTAATGTGAGTTAGCCAGGAGTTTTTTTAAGACCGCATCAAAAGTGTTCAGCTCACCCCACACACTCAGCCACAGGCCTCATGGACTCCTGAGAGACAAAGACATGGCACGCAAACCTGTTCAGGACTGGGTGCTTGGTAATAAAGCCAAAGTAACTGCAAAACAGAGGCAAAAAGACAAAAGGAGGGCAGAATTGAGCTCAAACAGTGGACAATACTTCGTTTTATATATTGTATTTAACCACAGAGTGACAGCAGAGTGTTTCTACCAGTTGTTTTTGGGGTGGCATCCACAGAAAGAGATGTTCTTCATCTGGAAGAAGTGACTACATCTGTCAAACTGGAAGAAAACAAATGCATTAAACGCCTTAAAAAACAACTTCTGTTTGTCAGTCAGTCGCTTTGCTAATACGCAAAAAGTAACATCTGTCATTTTTCTATATGTGCCATCCTTCCTTCCATTTCTCTCTCTCTCTCTCACCTCATCAGAGAGGTCATACTCATCCTCCAGACTCATGATCAACTTTACTCCCTGGAGGCTAATCTCCAGATCACACAAAGATGGAGGACGGAGATGCACTGTCCTCTTCCTCGCCATGGCAATCTATGTACATGACAAAGACATGGCAGAAGTTTTAGTGCTGATCATATATTAATGATCACCGGTATTCATTGCGTGTTGATTTAATTATTGTTTTGTTTGTTTGTTTACCTTCTGCATGGCAGCACAGAGGATGCCGTTGCCTTGGTGGTAAGGCACTTCAACCGAACCCAAAAACTGCACAGTGAAACTCTCCATCCATGCTGGGTTTCTTTTCATTGCTGGGTAAATAATTGAGAAGGAATTCCATAATGTGTGAAATCAAGAACCAGTACGCACTGTAAAAACAACATAGCAAACAACATAGGTCTTAATGCATTTTACAAACACAGACTTGTCTTGGGTCTTACCCAGAAGGTCTTTGGTTTGGCCAATGACCTCATGAGCATAATAGGCAGGGAAGATCCCCCGAGCCCCTGTGCGCATGTTATAGCCACGGTACCAGTAATCATCCTCCTCTTCCTCAACAAAAAGCGGGTCATCGACATCCAGTTCTAGCTCATCTGCATGACGTGGGATAAACCTGTAGAAATACCAGTCAGAGAGTGATTCTACTTTTGCTATAGAACTGGTATCATGTTGATTTTACCGATAGCCTACATTTCTAAATTCAGGATCTGAATAAAAATGAACAGCATAAAGAAACTTAGATGTCATCGTTAACTTACCTGAACACTGCTCTGTGAGTCTGGTCTCTCTCCTCTCCATTTATTGTGCAAGAGAACAACCCGAATGATTCTGTGCCTAAAATACAAAGCACAAGTGACCAGAATGTAGAAGTAAACCTCTGTGATTGTGAATATATGACCACATACATTATGAGAATATGTAGGAGTGTGTTCTGGAAAGCTACAGCAGTCTTTCCTAAGAACCTCATGAATACTGAATATGTACCTCAGCTTAATGCCTTTGATTCAATTATTAAATACTTCTAAAGTGTATAATAGGTAAATTAAACAATCATTTAAATGTTGTGAAGCTGTGCAGAAAGCATTAAAAAGTGTATTACCTAACACAGTTAGGTTCAACTAGGAAAGTTTTATCTTTCAGAAAGTATTTTTAAAAAATCGCTTACTGCAGTTCGATTGGTTTTGAATTAAAAAAGGAAATATATATCTTAATTCTACAGTTTATCTAAATTTAGCCATGTATTTAGCAATCATATTTAGAGGTTGAGAGGTTAGATCACTTACTGGAGGATCGCGATGTGCCATTGACAAAAACATTGAGGAATTTCTTGGAGAAAGGTAGGTCTGCCTCTGGTGAGGAGTCTTCTTCTTCTGAGGAGGTCAACAATAGATCAGGGCGCATTCCTCCCACTGTCTGGCTCTGCCCATAGAGCTCTTCATCCTCATCAGCAGCCTCTTCATCACAAACAGTGGAGAGTCCGTCACTGTCGTCACTGAGGACAGAGGTGCATCGCTTCAGACTCACCAGCTCCAGAGTCGTATTCTCGTCCACAACTAGAGTGTACTTCACTGAGTCATATGCCAGGGAGTCATCCAAAGGCCTGACACCTACTGGATCAAAAGAATTTCTCAACTCCCGGACACTCTCGTCAATAGGTGGGGAACTGTCTAGGTAAGTATCATCGCCATAGGGTGAGGGTGGATTGTGAATAGCCTCCAGGAAAGGTGATGCATCCTGCTCGTCTTCATCATTATCTGTGGAGTACGTGAGGCTGAAGCAGCGATTAGTCTGTGCTGTCGGGATGTCAAGCGTCAGACTGTTTTTAACCTCTGTCATTTTTTCCACAGAAGTTGGATCCACTCTTGTCTCTCGTCCCTCATCTTTGTCACTGATGATGCTCTCACTTAGGCTGGGGGAGTCCAGATCCTTCATCCTGTCCATCATCAAGTCATTATTTGGCTCCTCCTCTTCCTCGTTCTGTTGATTTTTCAGTGATCTCTGGGATGTAAAGTTGTGATTTGTGTTGTTGGAGTGGATTCTCTCCAAGCACACAGGAACAACTGTGTCATTTGTAGGATTGCTCATGTATAGACAAGAGTTGACAGCCTTGCTTTCTTGCTCTTCTCCTGATCCACAACTGTCTCTTCTGTCCTCTTTTTCACCATCTGTCCTCATATCTGAGCCCACCGATAGCTGTTCCCCTTCACATATTTGTGTCTCTGTCCTGTATCCTTCAACGTCATTGAAGGCTTCTGTTTCCAGGTCAGATGAGGGTGAGATGGTGTCAGAGATGGAGGAAGAGCGCCTGAGGCAATCCTCTGGACAGCTGATTGGAAATGAACCTTCTGAAATCATCTTGTTGACCAGGTTACTGAGAAGCCATGGTGAGTCTGAGTTCTCACTAAGTTCATCCTCTGATTCTGACTCAGAGTCTCCTTCAGTGGCTCCATCATAATCATCCACTGAAGGCATGTGTCTAGGTTCAACGGGAAGGTAGAAAGACCGTTTAAAACTTTCCAGGCTATGATCTGGTTCAATCTTCAGCAGCAGTTGATGAGTTGCGCTGTCATCACAGAGCACAGCAGGTGGCAGAGTCTCATCTGGATCAGCTTGATGCTCAAACCCTTGCTCATCATCCACATTCTGTAGCCCCATCAGGGCCTGACCATCATCCAAGGGATGGATGTCCGGACTGTCCTTCAGATATAGGGAAATGTCTTGTTTAATGGGCTCAGGTTGGCCTAAAAGAAGAGATGTCTTCAGACCCACAATGCCACTGTCTTGCTCAATATCAAGCTCATGGTCCAGTTCAGGGTCAGATGTTGGGGAGCTGGCCTCCTCAATGGAGTTTGTGAGGTGTGAGGACCTTCCACTACTGGACTCGCTAGTCAAGTCCAGTTCTGTCTCAGAGATGGATGAAATCATGTTACTAACCAATGGACCACCACAGGCAAACTCTGCCTCCAACTCACCCTCAAGATCAGAGTCCGATCCAGGGGAGCTAAGGTCATCACTGTGGTGGTCTGACTCTGCATAGCGCTTGGTATTCATGTCAGCAATTCCAGGGTCAGAGGAAGGAGATGTTGTGTCATTTGATGCAGCAGCAGCAGGTTGAATCTGAGGCAAGTTACAAGATTCATCTCTGGGTTGAACAATGGACAACGCATGGGCAGAGAGAGAAGATGGATCTGTGTGTTCAATGCTGGGAAACTCTACATAGGAGGAGCCCTCTTCTTTCTTACAAGTTAGATCAAAGTTCTCCTGGCTCATGAAGTCAATCTCAAATTCCTTATCTAACTCTTCATCTGACAGTGGAGTCTCTGCATCATTCCCTAGCGGTGCTGTAGAGGATAGGCACTTGCTGGTGCCATCCATTGTAAGGTCATTCTCCAACTCCGGGTCATCAGCAGTCTCTGTAGTGATGGTGTATGTGTCGTCAGGTCGAGGACGGCACTGTCGGCGTGTGGCATGGCCATTGAGGTCATGGTCAACTTCAGTATCAGAGCACTGGGAAGTGCAATCATCGCCTGAGGAGACACGTTCGTCAAGAGTTCCATGGGCAGCAGTGGGCTTTACCTCAGTGACGTCAGGACTGCCTGAGGACTTGTGCTGACCAAAGGAACCTGATTAGAGAAACAACAGCAAAGAGGGGGGAAAACTGAAGATTAGAAATTATATATATATATATATATATATATATATATATATATATATATATAAAATCTGAAAATTGAACTGGTATGCATTTTAATTACTTTAATGAAGGACAAAGTGTCGGTGAGAACACTTGGGAAAGTGTGCTGACAACTTCAGGTTCAGGGGTGTAAATATTTGTTCATTTCGATGGGCCCCTAACAGAGTTAGAGTTTTTTTTTGTACCGTATTCAAGACGCTCGCGTCTGTTGCCCTCAAAGTCGAACAGCAGCGGCCTGCCAGGTGACTGATTGAGACCACAGTGGCCAGGTAGGTTTGGGGGAGTACCTTTGGCAGAGACGGTGGTGCCGGGAGCCCCTGGGCATGTGCCAGTAACGTGGGAACCATCCTCAAGGCAAGTGTGGCTTGGAGACATACGACCTGATGTCACAGTTATGAAAAGTATATGAAATAAGCATGAAACGTTTAAGAATGCCTGCTTGTGTTCAATCTTGTGTACATACAGTGCCTTGCGAAAGTATTCGGCCCCCTTGAACTGTTCGACCTTTTGCCACATTTCAGGCCTCAAACATAAAGATATAAGACTGCAATTTTTTGTGAAGAATCAACAACAGGTGGGACACAATCATGAAGTGGAACCAAATTTATTGGATATTTCAAACTTTTTCAACAAATAAAAAAACTGAAAAATTGGGCGAGCAAAATTATTCAGCCCCCTTAAGTTAATACTTTGTAGCGCCACCTTTTGCTGCGATTACAGCTGTAAGTCGCTTGGGGTATGTCTCTATCAGATTTGCACATCGAGAGACTGAAATTTTTGCCCATTCCTCCTTGCAAAACAGCTCGAGCTCAGTGAGGTTGGATGGAGAGCGTTTGTGAACAGCAGTTTTCAGTTCTTTCCACAGATTCTCGATTGGATTCAGGTCTGGACTTTGACTTGGCCATTCTAACACCTGGATATGTTTATTTGTGAACCATTCCATTGTAGATTTTGCTTTATATTTTGGATCATTGTCTTGTTGGAAGACAAATCTCCATCCCAGTCTGGTGTGTCTCCCAGGTGGCTTGTGGCAAACTTTAAACGACACTTTTTATGGATATCTTTGAGAAATGGCTTTCTTCTTGCCACTCTTCCATAAAGGCCAGATTTGTGCAGTATATGACTGATTGTTGTCCTATGGACAGAGTCTCCCACCTCAGCTGTAGATCTC
>JAFFST010053332.1:63961-84590 GCA_022414735.1 Noturus placidus
TGTATATATAGTTGGGTTTTGCACTTAGTCTTTGTCTTTCATTAAATGTGTTTAGACTCCTGTTCTATGTCTCTCGGTGTTCTGTTTCATGCCCGTGTTTTCATGTTTCGTCCTAGTGTTAGTTTCATGTCATATTGTTAAGATAGCTTGGTGTTTTTGTCTTTGTTTTGCATTGTTAATATAATAAATCTTCAAAAAATTCTGCGATTGCATCCGACCCCTTTACGCGAACGTGACAATCATCTACTTTCAGAGTTTTTAATTGTAACCCATGTCGATCTCTGCCAGTTTCTATCATCGCAAGACACATTAAAGAACTTCAGAGTTTCTGTGCTATCTAGACTGAGCAATTGTGCACACTGAATCACGAATCTTTCTCCACTGCCTCTGCTGCTGGACAAGGTGACTCAACCGAGGCTACAACTGGACCTTCAGTGCAATTCCTTCTGAAATCTGTCCATACATAAGATTTTCTCTGCGATGTCTGGACCAGCAGACGCACTGCCAAAGCTAGGTGTTCAGCAAATCTGCTTATGTCTTGTTTTTCAGTACATCTATATATGTTCCATTCTAATACAATTCGTATTTGATTGCTGTTTACCTTTCTCTTTGTTATTAACTTTGTGTGTTTTAACCGTGTGTTTCCCTCAAATGAGTTCTACAAACAATCAAATGATTTGCTTTCTTTGAGCTATCAGATAATAGGCAAATTATTACTATTTCTTATATTGCTAATGCAACTATCATCAAGTCGTATCTTGTATAGAAATAGTTTTTTGTGCATAAGACTCATGCCATATTAAGCATAATTATTACTATAAAAAAGAAGAATTTCAAATATTTAATTCAATTCATTTAATTAATAGTAATAATTTACACACAACTTTATATGGGGATTTATTTCTTTATACTGTTTCTATATGAAGTTTATCTAGCATTGATGGAAGGAGTCTCCAGTTTCAGTGGTTCATAATGCTCAGAGGAAAACGTGCAGCTTTAAAATTTCCCCCTGGGGAAAATCTAAGGACCCAAGATGCTGTGGTATATGATCAACTTCAGGGTGGTAACTAAAGAGTGGCAAGAGCAGACCCTTTCATGGTTTATTATTACTGTTACTATTATTATTATTATTACATTATGAGGAGTAGAATAGAATAGAATGTGATTTACCTTTTCATAAGGATCAGAGTCATAGTTCAGGCCGATGCCACAGTCATCTGTGATCTCAGATAGATCTTCATCATCAAACTCCTCCAGACTGATGTCATGCGCTGCCCTGCAGAAGCGTGAAAAGAAAAATACGGTCCTTTGCTTGACTGAGTTTTTTTTTTTTTTTTTTATAAGTACACATCACAAGAATTACATATACACTCTACATATAGAACTCAGAACAGGGCAATTAGCGTTATGGTTACATAATAATATGTTACTTAATAATAATAAACCATAATAATGGTTACATAATAATATGTTACATAACATATTCTCACTATATTACAGTATATACACCATTTGTATAGTGTAGCATAAAATAAACTAATCTACTAATATTCTGTGCATTTGTCCTTGGAAGGATTGATATCACAATCGCTCAACTATGTCAACCTTGCAACAATTCCAAAATTCACTTAACCACTCACTTAAACAATCCAGATACACATACTTTCAGGTTAAAGCCAAACTAAGCATTCAGGACTAACGATAAGAACATGACTTGTCCTTCATTTCACCAAATCAAATATCTATTACAAGGAATCCAGGCAGTTTCAGAAGTCTCACTCATTCAGGGTTACTTTTAGGTGATGGCTATATGGGTGAGCATGCTGCTAAACGAGGACAGCGTCTGGGTGATGGCTCGGGGCAATAACAGGAAGCACTGAGCTATAGTAACTGCTCTTATACAGATCACATCAGTTCTACTCCACACCGGTGAGAGGAATGCTGCAATGCAGCTTTTCACACCCTGAACGACTCCTTCAATCTACAGCGAGAGAGATATATACTGTATATACACTGTACATACATATATAAATAAATCATGATGGTATATTGACAATGCTATTCAAAAGAGAGCACTTTCTATACCTTTCCTTGTTTATACCCATTTAATTATTTCACGTTATACAAGATTTCTGTGTAAAGCACAATTCAGACAACCCTTACGTTTAATTTTTCCCCAAACTAAAATTGTATTGTTTGTAAATATAAAACAAAAAGCCAATTATTGTCAGATTCCCACCATCTCTTCTTCATGAAGAGTGACTCACCATTAATTGACCGTGTTTTTTCTTTTCTTTTCGAGTTTTGGTTTAAAATAATGATATTTAAATTGTCATTACTATTACACAGGAATAAAATGAGCATAAATAAAAAAATAACAGTAACCGTGGATAGTAGATTTTTCCCTAATATTGTAGATATATATCTTTCATCACAGCTAAGAAATGAAAGCAGTGAACTTGATAAAGCTATTATGCAATCCTAAGAGAGATTAATGTATTTTCCACTGAGATATGGAAAAGGTTTTTAAAATGACTTTGTACCGGTACTTGGAAGCACTCCAATATCTAACTCTAATCTTGTGATACACGAGAATGACATGCGGCTCTCATGTATAACTCCCACATTTCTGACTTTTACCATGTCAGAAAAGGTTATTTATTTTCTGGCACACTTTGAAATCTTTTCAATTATTTACTTAAAAGTTAATCTCGCTTGTGTCACTGTTTACTCATGTTCTATTTAAAGTTTGAGTCTACTGCCAGAAACCGATTTTATATGATAAGGGATATACATCTAAAAGAATTGTGTCAAAATAAAATTCACAAAAAGAGATCACATCATTATTCACTATTTTAGGTCGCTATGTTATTTACTGAACGCAATATGGACAATACCATATAATGCATTGCAGATCCTACTGAGTTAATATCATGCGTACTCACAGACACTAACAATTAACACTAATTGTTAAATAGTAAAACACACGTTAATATATTAATGAAATTTATACTCCCACAATGATTTGTAAAAAAAAAACTAACTAAATAAATAAATAAAAATAATTTTAAAAATTAGGCAAATGTGGTACAAAGAGATATATTCAAATTTTAAGTGAAGATTTTAAAAATAATTAGCTTTAATAATATATTCTTGAATATTATGCCTCAACTGAATATTTTTTTTTGTATAGTCTTTAATATTTTTTTGTTTTGAATTAAAAAATTAAAAGAAAGAAAATTGGAAATGGAGTTGTCAATGGATCAGACTTTCTAACCATAACATACACTCACCAGCGCAATTCATGCAAATGTGTGCCAATCATGTGGCAGCAACGCAATGCATAAATTCATTCAGATACAGGTCAAGAACTTCAGTCACTTTTCATGTTAAATATCATGATTGGGGGAAAATGTGAGCTCAGTCTCAGGAATTGCTAATCTCCTAGGATTTACATACACAGCAGTCTCTAGAGTTTACACAGACTGGTGTGAAAAACAAAAAACATCCAGTGAGTGCCTTGTTGATAAGAGAGGTCAGAAGAGAATAGCCTTGCTGGTTTGAGCATACAGAAAGTCTACGGTATTGCAAATAACCACTCTTTATAAATGTGGTAAGCAGAAAAGCATCTCTAAATGCACAACACATAGAACCTTGAGGTGGAGGGGCTACAACAGCCGAAGAGCACGCCAGATCCCAGTCCTGTCAGCCAATAACAGAAATCTGAGGCTACAGTGTGCACAGGTTCAACAAAACTGGATAATTCATGATTGAAAAAACATCACCTTGTCTGATGGATTTAGATTTTTGCTGTGACATGCAGATTGTAGGGTCAGAATCTGGCATTAACAGCATTAATCCATGGACAGTTCAGGCTGCTATTAGTGGTGAAATGGTGTGGGGTATGTTTTCTTGGCACAAAGTCAGTTCCTTAATCAAGCATTGTCTGAAGGCCACCACCTACTGTAGAACATGACAATGGGTCCCATGCACCAGTCACCAGATCTGAATCCAATTAATCACTGATGGGATGTAATAGAAGGAGAGAATGGCAGCATGAAAATGCAACTGACAAATCTGTAGCAATTATGTGATGCACTTGTATCCAAATGGACCAGAATCTTAAAGGAATGTTTAAGAGTCCTTTAACACCTCGTGGAATCCAGGCCATGAAGCATTGAAGCTGTTCTGAGAGCAAAGGAGGCTCCTATACAGTATTAGCAAAAAAAAAGTGGGCAGTGAATATACAGTATATACGCTATATGGCCAAAAGTATGTGGCCACCTAATCATCACACCCTAAACTTTTGCCACAAAATTGGAAGTATAGAAGTATCTGGAATGTCTTTGTATGCTGTAGCATGAAGATTTCCATTCAGTGGAACTAAGGAGCTCAAACCAGCTGTCACGATATGGAAGGCCAGAAGTAATCGCAAGAGTCTTTATTTACAAATAAACAAAACATAAACCAAAAACACTCTTAGCATCCAACCTAGCCGCTAACTAGAAAACAAAATAAAACATGGAAGCTATAGTTTATCATAAGGATAAACCTAAGGCATGGAACAGAACCCTACAAACAAATACCCCTTATATCCTAAACATTTCCCAATACAGTCCAATACAGTGCAGAAAACCAGGAACTTAAATAATCCACTCGATTGCAAAACAAACTCAAAACACCTGTGGCCATTTGTCCACACTTCCGGCATGCACCCACGTAAGTGGATCACATGACCGGGCAAAGTCCGTGTAGTGGTGCCCTCTGCTGGTCGAGGTGTGACAGAACCGCCCTCCAAAGGTGCTCAGTCCCCGAGCACCACCACTCAACCCCCCTCCAACGGGGGCTCCCGGACCCCTGGGCAGAATGTCCCCTCGCTGCCACAGGAACCGAGGCAGGTCTTGCCGTGCAGCCGGTTGCTAAAAAACGCAGGACGCCTCCCACAGAGACTCAGGAACACAGGACGCCTCCCACAGAGGCTCGGGAGTGCTGGACGCCTCCCACAGAGGCTCGGGAGCACAGGACGCCTCCCGCCGTGGCACAGGAACGCAGGACGCCGCCCGCCGTGGCACAGGAACGCAGGACGCCGCCTGCCCGGACTCAGGAACGCAGGACGCCGCCCCTCCTCCGAGGGGAACAGGGCGGCATATGCTGCAGTGCAGGAGGGTTCATCTGTTTCCTGAGGGGCTGAGACCTCCCCCTCGTTCTCTGTAGTTTCGGAGGCTGCCATGTAGGCCTCCGACTGGCATGCTGCGGACATCTGTTCCCCCCCAAAAAAATTGTCTAGGCCTGCCGTCTCCTCCCGGCAGTGTTCAAGGGCGTGGGCTTGGACGTGGCTCTCAGATGTGGACAAGACTGGGCTCGTGGACAAGACTGGGCTCGTGGACGTGCCTGGGCTCTGTGGCCGGGACGTGGACGTGCCGGGGCTCTCTGACGTGGGCACGTGAGACCCTAGGCACTCTGACGTGGGCATGTGGGACCCTAGGCACTCTGACGTGGGCACGTGGGACCCTAGGCACTCTGACGTGGGCACGTGGGACCCTAGGCACTCTGACGTGGGCTCTCAGGGTCGGACAGGGACGAGACTGGGCTCTCTGGGTCGGACAGGGACGAGACTGGGCTCTCTGGGTCGGACAGGGATGAGACTGGGCTCTCTGGGTCAGTCACACTCAGATGGCGCTGTTTGTATTGTGCTACCCTACCCCTGAGCTCTTCCAGTCCCTGGGTGATGCTCTCCTGAAGCGACTCATACATCGGCGTGGCTTCTAGCCCTAGCTGCCACAACTCTACCCATTGCTCCTCTTGCCGGTCTAACGCAGATTTGAGGCGGCTCCTCTCCTGCTCTGCCTCCCATGTAGGAAAGTCCCAAACAAAACGTACCTCGGGTGCTCTCGCTACTTCCATTATGGGCTCGTTATTCTGTCACTATACGGAAGGCAGGAAGTAATCGCAAGAGTCTTTATTTACAAATAAACAAAACATAAACCAAAAACACTCTTAGCATCCAACCTAGCCGCTAACTAGAAAACAAAACAAAACATGGAAGCTATAGTTTATCATAAGGATAAACCTAAGGCATGGAACAGAACCCTACAAACAAAATCACAGACCTTCAGCCGATTCCAAACATACCCCTTATATCCTAAACATTTCCCAATACAGTCCAAACATTTCCAAAACAATAACGAGCAACTTAGTGCAGAAAACCAGGAACTTAAATAATCCACTCGATTGCAAAACAAACTCAAAACACCTGTGGCCATTTGTCCACACTTCCGGCATGCACCCACATAAGTGGATCACATGCCCGGGCAAAGTCCGTGTAGTGGTGCCCTCTGCTGGTCGAGGCGTGACACCAGCACAGTGACAATGCCTCTGTGCTCAAGTCTATGAAGACATGATTAAGAAGACATAGTAACTACATAATTAGTGATCATTCTCAAAACTACTCCTACCTGTCACAATAGCTATACCATGCTTTCGTGTTGTGTCTTAAGATCCAATATACGTAGTTGCCATGTTTTTCTAATCATGAACACTAATCTTGCTCAGGATCTGGATTGGAGGACAACAGACTGACTAGTGCTCTTAGTATGATACCTCCAGCATCACGGCCACCAGCTACTACCAGGTGTTACATAATTTAAGACTATTGGTAAGAACAGATGGCAGCTATTGAGCTCAAATTGCAAGCTCTTAGTCTTGTGAGAGTTCTGAACAAATCCTTTTCAGTTGCATGTCAGTACAGTTGCTGGTTTATTATAGCCTCCAACAATTCTTCAATCTCTGCCAGAACATCTGTCTCACTCTATTTTGCAGTATGTCTACTCTGACCTTCACCATCAGTGGAGTGAGTTTTCCTGTGCGTCTCTCTGACTACATCCAATGCTTCCACAAGCTTTTGATACACCAACAGGTTCTAAGAAATACTGTATATTACAAAAATGAGGAATTATAATTATTTTGTGTACTCCAGGTTTCCCCATGACCCTGAAGGAAGGATAAGCGGTATAGAAGATGGAGGAATGGATTTCACATATTCGCGTTGAGATTTTAAATCCCAAACTTCAGCTTGATCAGACTTTTCCCAAGAAACTGAATCTGAACTTTATCTGAACTTAACACTGGCCTAATTGATGACCACACACCAAACTCTGCAGAATTGTGTTCTGAATATGCTATGTACCTAAGTTGTGTGCAAATCCATGCAACCAATCACAAGCTGCAGATCTTTGAGTAAATTAGGCTCCACCCACTGTAATTGTTTAGCATGTGGCAGCAATATTGTTTACAAATCTCCCTAGATCACATGTGTCAAACTCAAGGCCCATGGGCCAAATGTGGCCCGCCAGGTCATTTCATCTGGCCCACGAAACGCTCTGGGTTCTCCATTGACTCCAATGTAAACCCGTCCGCGGCTGTAAGAGACGCTCAGAGCAGACGCTCCAGCCGTTCATTCACTCCATTAATATATGACGCTGTGAGCATAAATCAATCAAATCAATCAATAATAACAAATCAATCTGATTGGCAGAGGGTCCTTGGTTCTCCAATCAGATTGAAGCTCACAGCGTATTAGACGCCTAGGGGTGTGATAAATCGTCGGTGGTCGAGAATTATGGGTAATATAGGTCTTTCCGCTATCCAAAACATATGAATACAACTTTATTTCTCAGAACCAAAGGAGAAAAAAATCATACTGAGGGCCACATAAACTACATCCGCAGCAAAGTCACGTCAAGGCGATTTGACATTGAGAAATCTCCACAGATTAACCTCAACATGTTCAAGAAGAGAAGAATTGATGTACAAAGAAGGCAGTTTCACGAACGCTGGGAGAACAAGTACATGTCTGTACTTGAAGGTGAAAAACCAGTATGAATTTTGTATCATGAGGCGGTGTCAGTAGTGAAAGAGTGCAATCTACCTCGGCATTGTGACACCAAACACGGAGCTAAGTATGGGAAATTTAGCCTCGAGAAAAACAAATAGAAAAAAAAAAGAATTTCAACAGAATTAAAAGGCAAACTGCAGTCGCAGCAGAATGTGCTCACAAAAGCTACAGCTGAAAATGTTGCAGGAGTGAAAGTAAGTTTTATTGTGGCGGAAAAATCGCCCGAGATTCAAAGTCTTTTTCACAGGGTGCATTTTTGAAGCAGTGCATGCTAAAGGTGTGTGAGCGGGTGTGTGAGCGGGTGTGTGAGCGGGTGTGTGAGCGGGTGTGTGAATAGGTGTGTGAGCAGGTGTGTGAGCAGGTGTGTGAGCAGGTGTGTCCCGACCAGACACAGACGTTTCAAAATGTCAGTGTGTCAAGAAACACCATCACGGACCGAGTTAAGGAGTCAGCTGGACATTTAGCAACACCGCTGGCCGAAGAGACATGCATCTGTCTATTAGCTGTGGATGAAAACACAGACAACATGGATACAGCACATCTCTTCATCTTTATTAGAGGCGTGAAGCCGGACCTCTCTGTCACTGAGGAGCTCTTGGATGTAGCTGCCATGCATGGGACACAACGGGCCAGGACATTTCTGATGCAGTGCAGAAGTCTGTAAGTAAAAATAAATTGCGTGGGAATAGTTGGTGGGACTAACTGCAGATGGTGCACCTGTAATGTGTGTTGGAAAAAAGTTCCGAATGAAGTTAAGGGTTAATATCATAACTTGTTTATAATATTTTTTCTTTATTTGCTTTAATAGTTTGAACACTGATTTAAGTAATGTGGGTTTCAAACTGAACATTAAATTTTTACATCTGTGCAAATGCATATGTAATATTTGTAAGTTGAATACATTAATGAATTATTGAATCTGTTATTTAACAATATAATAAAGTGTAGCTTACTTTATTTTAAATTACGT
Source organism: Noturus placidus (assembly GCA_022414735.1). Taxonomy (NCBI): domain Eukaryota; kingdom Metazoa; phylum Chordata; class Actinopteri; order Siluriformes; family Ictaluridae; genus Noturus; species Noturus placidus. Next base: position 72,826 of record JAFFST010053332.1, read on the forward strand.
TGCATTTTGTTACATTCATAATGTTAATGTGGCCCATCGAGGGCAACCATTATGCTGATGTGGCCCTCGGTGAAAACGAGTTTGACACCCCTGCACTAGATGGACCTATTGAGGTTCAGACTCTGCTGAGTATTTTGACATCAATTTTGTGAAGATATACCAAATAATCTTAGGACTAGTTTTCAAATGTCGCCGATTTTGCATATTATGCACATTCGCTCAAAATGGAAATGAGTAGAGCTAAATCCTTCTTGAGGCTTTTTTGTCTGGTAGAATACAAGGAATCAAAAACAAATTTTCATGGAATGACTTCACAAGACATAGCCCAAAACATCTTCCTCTCTCGTCACACTTCCCTCTACATGGTTTGACTTACACGATTCATATTAGGGAAGAAGAAGAAGCCTAAAAAACAATCAAGTTCCAGCACCTTGTGCTTGGACCCCTAATGATTTTACTCACTGAGAAGTAGGACTCCAGTGACAATAAAAACTTATTTTAAAAAAGGTTGTTTCATTTTTTTCTTATTTCATGCCAATCCGATGCAGTACATTGGGGCACAACAGGACAGTTACGGCGAGGTACTCACACACACTCACAGCCTATACGGTGCATTGCATACGTATTCACGTTTAGTACTGTTAAAACCTGACTTATTTGGGATTACATGTCATGAATCTATATAATATTAAAAGGGCAGGGTGTCTATGTAATTTGAAAAATGATTTACAAATGAAACACAACAATCACGATTATGTAAGAATTCACCCTGTTGGTTCTGCCATAAGAAATCGTGCAATTGGTTGAATAGAGTCCACCTGTGTGCAATTAACCTGCCATGTCATCTCAAAATAAATAACATCTGTTGCTGGAAATGTTTGTTAGAGAACGTATCGAAATAAACAGCATCATGTCAACCAAGGAGCTATCAAAACAAAGTATGAATTTAGTCGTTTTTAAAAAATATCCCAAACATGGATCATTATGTGGAGCAACAATAAATCCACCTCCATTATAAAACATGGGGAAAAATGCAGCAAGTCTATCTAGGAAAGGTACCAAAAGTCAGTGAATGTGTTGGGGGACATTAATTAAAAAATCAAACAAGAGGACATTTCATCTATATAGTTGTACCAAACTGTCAGTACTATTGCTGTCTTACTACAGCCAGGTGACCTGAATATCTTCACAGACCGTACCTATACCTCCAACAAATCTTCTATCTCTGTCTGAACATCTGTATCACTCTGTTTTACAGTATATTGTGGACTGTAGCCAGGTTGGGAATCTCCCCACTCTGACCTTTACCATCAGTGAGGTGACTTTCTCTCTGGCTCCTTCTACCTACATCCAAGTGAGTTCCTTTCTCCAACTGTGGATATACCAAAAGCTAGGGACTCCATAGCCTAAATATCTTGTGTGTACTCTATGTTCACAGGAGATCCAGAGTGGCTACTGCATCATTGATATCTACCCGACCTACCTGCCCGCTCAGAACAACCATCCTCTCTGGATCTTTGGTGATGTCTTCCTCAGGGCCTACTACTCTGTGTATGATCGCGAAAACAACCAGGTGGGTTTTGCCCAGGCTGTCTGAACAGTACTACCAACACTCCACAGACATCTCTAACGGATTCCACAATCTCCTTAGCCTCATCGATACTCGTATCAATTTATCATATTAAATTATATTACACTGATTTAAAGCTCCTAATCTTTCAATTAAAGTGAAAAATCATGCAAAACTTGTCTCTGGTTTTTTTTTTCACACAATTGCTACCAGCCAGAGAAGGTGAGGGTAAACAGGTGCATCCTCCAAGACAAATGAAGGACACATCTTTTCATGTTTCTGCTCAAGTTGCATCACAGGACAATGTGACACACTCGGAGGAAAGAACTAACTGCCATCTTCCACATACATGAGCTCACATGTGCCCACGGTCGGTTGGTGATACTCTGATTGACAGGGAAGAAAAAGTAATCCTATCCCTCCCACTCAGAGCGCACGTTGCTCTTAAGACTCCGAGCCATGGATGGCTGCCACATCCTTGGGATTCTCAATGGGAAGTGGTGGCTTGGCTGTTAAGGCTTTGGGTTACTGATTGGAAGGTCAGGGGTTCAAGCCCCAGCATTGCCAAGCTGCCACTGTTGGGCCCTTGAGCAAGGGCCGAACTTCAAGCTCCTGAGAATGGGGTAATGTGACCATACAGACACATCTTCTATAGTTCTAATTCTATGCATTGGTAGAACATGAAGCGTGGCTCAAACACCAAGTAGATTGGATAAAGGCAAGTATTCGTCACTTCACTAGCTGATATTTTTTGTGTGTTTGTTGGTAAATACAGCCACATCTAGCTGAGTTTTGATCGAAACCTGAAAGATTATGCATCCTCGTCCTCTCAGATGCTCAGATGCTGACCTCTCAGAAAGTCTTCAACTTAATATAAAAGCCTACTACTTCTACAAATTTCACCCAAAACACCAAATGTATCCCTAACTCCACATGTAAGCATGTGACTAAATGCTATAGTGTTCTTACGTTTAAAGTTTTATAACAATCCAGACTACATAGAGCTGACAATATCCATTTCATGTTAGTAGTTTACACCACTCTACACCACAAAAAAAAAAAGGAAATACAATTGCAAGAAGTGACCACCAGGATCTAAGAATACTTAGTCATGTATGAAAACCGTTGCAGACATTATCTCCTTATTTAGTTGCATTATTGAAAAAGGACTGGGGAATGCCACCTTGTACCCATGGGTGGACAAACTACTGAGAAATTATACTTAAGTCAATATATCAAAACATAATATGTCAAAATCTTACTCAAATAAAAGTTGAAGCATCGAGCCAGAAGATGTACTTAAAGCAACTACACCATTTTACCTGAAATCATTCAATCTCTCCAAGTTTGCAACATTTACCATAAGCTAGAATTTGACTACTGTATAATTTGCCAATTACAGTGTATTATCTAGTGGAATTAATGCTAGTCTAACCTGGCCTTTAAGAACTATCGTTTTTAAACATGTCATGAGCAGCACATATTACTATAATTATTTCTTACACATGTTGACTGACGTGACATTAAACACGTCTTAATAAAAAGATGCACTACACTTCTATTGTTAGGAAAGCCAATGTAAATGAAGTGTATTTGTATGAGTGTGAAAACATGCAGTAGACAATGAAGGTTATGTGAATAAATGAAAATACCTGAAAACAGGTGTGTTTGTGGAAGTTTAAGTATGAGGGTCTCAGCTCATAGAGGTCTAACCTGTGTTTGTTTCAAGTTGTCTTAAAATATTTTCATAATGGTGTATTCATGGTTTAATCATGACAAACCCTTATGTGTGAATATGAGGATCAACTGAATTCATTGGGTTTCTCCATGCCTATGCTATATTTTGTCAGACTGATGGTACTAAAGTCAGCTAGGAAAGGTCTGCTCAGCCAACACTTTGCCTACAACACTCCCACCTGTCATTGCTAGTAGCTTTGTATACTTACATTAATAAGTGCATGAATCAAATAATTCCTTTGTTAATGTTGAAACGAGGGAGGGTCACAGTCTTAGTGGTTAGTATGTTTGCTTTGCACCTCCTGGGTTGGAGGCTCGATTCCCACCTCCACCCTGTGTGTGTGAGCTTGCATGTTCTCCCCGTGCTTCGGGGGTTTCCTCTGGGTACTCTGGTTTCCTCCACCAGTCCAAAGACATGCGCTGTAGGCTGATTGGCATTGATTGGTAGTGTGTGAATAAGTGTGTGTGTGCAATTGTGCCCTGCAATGGATTGGCACCCCGTCCAGGGAGTCCACCGCCTTGTGCCACGAGTTCCCTCGGATAGGCTCCAGGCTCTCTGCGACCCTGTGTAGGATAAGCGGTATGGAAAATGGATGGATGTTGAAACAGTGCAACAGTTTATAGATTATATAGATATAAACACATTTACCAATAACCTGGTCTTAAACGTGGACTACCTGCTAAATAACAAATCAATAATACTTGATTAGAAAACGAGAAAAGATACTCTTGTTATGTCGTCTAAACAAGACACTTTGGCTATTCTGGAGTATAGTATTTTTGAGCACTTCTATAAATGGACAAGGCTGTAACCATTTACGCTTTTAAAAGCTTGCTGCCTATGTTTAGCATGGTCAAATACAAGGACAGTAATCAATATATTTCCTTTAATAAGGCAAAAACAGTACACCTTCCTACAAATTATCTATAACGTCTTCGTCTGTCAACAGTCTACATACACAGATTTACCAGTTACCTTGTTTTAAATGTAGACTACCTGTGGAAAGCTGATGCCTTGTCTGACTGCCATCAACCTCATTGCTTGGCCTGTCTAAAATGAACAACAAAAAGATGAAAAATACAAATATGTTTTAAGGAAGTTTTGCTTATATGGCATTCAAGATGTACGGCTTTATTTGTATTTTATCTGATCGTTGCTGAAATACAAAAACAATTTCTCAACGGTAAGCCTCCTCTTTGTCTCATACCCTGCTCAGATCACTACTCCACTGCCCAGCGTCTCCTCCTGACTGCTAGCTGACTTCTTTTGGCTGAGACAAAAAGGTCAATAACTGAAAAAAAGGGAGTTTCTTTATTTCTTTATCAACTTTTCTTCTATCCCTAACTTCCAAATAAAATGCTGCACTAAAATGCTGTTTACTGGCTCTGATGTTTTAATCCAGTACTATCAATGCTAGAAAAAAATATACACATGATGGCTAATCATGGCTAATTACAATAAATGCAAGCTGTTGAAGAGAAATTATATATTTTTTAATTATACAAATACTTGCTTGTTTGCACTACCTACTTTACAGATACTTAACATACTATCTAGAAAGGCAGTGCTATCAATCTAAAATGCGAGCTATTTAGTCTCATATTTGGACAGATGTGAAATCATACAGCAACAGTACGATGGTGAGGTGACGGCAGGTTTTTGACAATTTATCATACATAAAAATAACAATGTTTTCATAAGACGGTATGAGAGCACTTCTTACCACCTCTGCTCTGTACTACAATGTCTGATCTGAAGCAATAGTTTTATATATATATATATATATATATATATATATATATATATATATATATATATATATTAAATTTATCAATTTAATTAATAAAGTCTATGATCTGGGGACTTGATCAAAAAAGTCAAGTCCCAATTGATCAATGATCAATTGAAACATTAAAAGTTCTGTGGTAGTGCCTAAGGTATCATTTTTGGACCTCCAAAGTCAGCTAAAATGGCCAATTTCTGTGGTTTCTTTCTCAGGCACTGATAAAAAAATCTGTCTACAATAATACACCTTCCAGGCAAGCATACTGTCTTGGTTTCCAACGGACTCCAACACAAGTGAGGAATTTCCAAAGACTCCTGGAAAGCGTCAGTAAGCAGAGTCAGTGACTGATGTGGGAATACATACAATAGATGAGGAAAATAAGAAGAACACCTTCATTAGTCACATACACATTACACTCAAATTATTTCCTTGGCATCTCCCAGATTGTTAGTAGAAAGTCACCCACAATACAGCACCCTTGGAGCAGATAGGATAGGCCTTGCTCTAGGGCCTAACAATGGCAGCTGAGAGGTGTTAGGGATTGAACCCCTGACAATCTAATTAGTAAGCCAAAGCTTTAACCACTGAACCACAACTGCCCAGGTCTGCAGTACCACCCCAGAGTGCAATCACCACTCTGTTGGGCATATGTGCTTCTTCAGCAGCGAGACCGCTGTACCAATGCACTGACCCAGAATGTTCCTTAATCTCTGCCATCCAGAAAGTGTCTCAAAATGTATTAGGAAGGGCTTGAGGTCCAGCAAGTCTGTCCTAAATTCTGATAAGCTGATGTACCATTTTTTGAGGAAAAAACAGACTTAGCATCCTTTGACAGGGCCTTTGACTGTTTTCTTGGCTTAGTGTTGCTAAGTAACCTTTCCTCAAAACTTCTTTCCCTCTTCTTAGCCATTTCTTCAAGTACTTTTACAGCTGGTCCCAAGGTAATTTACAGTGGCTGTATGTAGTCAGTTACCTTCTAATTCCTACAGGCCCCCCTAGTAGACTAACCACATATATAGTTCATCACATTAACCATGGACTAACTGTGACAACCTGAATCATCTTAAGTGTCCAAATACTAATTTTGAACATTATATCTTATATTTTTTGAACAGAGCAATGTATTTTGGGGAAATGTTTTGCTTGACATTTGTGCTTGTATACTGTATTATTGTATTATTCTACTGAATTACATTATTGTATTTCTTTACAATAAATGCCACTTGGTTTTATATTTTTTTCTAATGCATTGAAATATATTTTTACATTCATTTATAATTGTCGTTTCCAAATACTTTTGTGGCCACTGTATAATGGTTAGATTCTTGGTATTACTTTTTATCTCATTAAGATGTATTTACTGCTTTGTAGCGCTTTCTTTTAAGGGGTGATTCTATCCCTTTACTGGTATATATCTTGTTTGTTTGTCAGTATTATCATGGGTAACACCTGGCATTTGCAGGGTGTTTTTACAGGCCTACTGCCATCAGAGAAAAAAAATCACTGGCACAGGAAAAGGAGTGTATAAAGATATGTTCGTCATGTGTGTATAAAAGGGTCACACTGTGAGAATGATCTGTGTGTACATTCAGCTAAATGGATCACATGAATCACCATGGAGATCTCCTAGTTGTCCTTTTGGCTTGCCTTATCCTGTCAGAAGCAGCTATCAGATAAGTTCTATGTCTTTAACATTGGTTCCCTGATAAAAGTCTATCAGAGGGTGTGATACTGCTCTTTGACACAGCCTCTTCCAATCTGTGAATCAACATTAAGTTTGTCTCTACCACACTGATGCATTGTATTAGAAACACTGACACCAGAGGGTGTCATAATATATAATCATACTGTGAGTACAAAATACATACTGTATATATCTATCTGTTCTGGACGGTAGTCACTTCAGCAGTCTCTCCACTCTGACCTTCATCAACATGGAGTGATTTTCCCTCTCTGTCCCTCTGACTACATCCAAGTAAGTTTCAAACTGTCGATACACCAACAGGTAATGAGAAATATTAAGATAAACAGTGAGGAACTTAAAAGCCTAATTATCTTGTGCATACTGTATGTTCAAAGGAGAACCAGAGTTGCTACTGCATCGTGAACATCTACACCACCAACCTGCGATATCTGATCAACCACACTCTCTGGATCTTTGGTGAAGGCTTCTTCTGGGTCTACTACTCTGTGTTTGATCATGATAACAACCAGGTGGGCTTTGCCCAGGGTGTCTAAACACTACCAGTGATACCAAATTCCCAAAAACTCACACGCACCAAAGGCATCTCTAATGGAAGATCACCTCAGCATCAGTCACCTTAGCATCATCAATACTTGTATTAATTGCATGGACATTGAAAGATCACTATGGTAGACTATGATTAGCCAAAAGTTTTCTATTTGTATGGAGGGGGGTTAACCCCATTTGAAAATTTTCAGTTATAAGCAAACACAATACTGTATTTTGTTGTTCGATTGTTTTACTGAAAATGTATATTTAAAAATTTCTCCCCACTTTAGGTGTTATAACACAATCTTTCAAATAAAGCAAATGACGTTTTGATTGTATGTAAAAGCGTGTATGATATAAAGGGTTAATCAAACACAGAGTAGATTTGGCTATTCATCATTTCACTTGCATATTGACTCCACTGGCCTGGATATGCTTGAACTACATCTTTATTATTTATTGTTTCATCTCGGCCAAATCTAGCCGACCTAAAAATCACAGGTTTTGCATCCTGGTCCAAAATCATCTTGAAAATGAAAAACCTTTAAAGTCAAAAATGTGAATGGCAAACATCCAAGAGAACAAACATCAAAGTGAAATACAGAGTTGCTACCATGGATATGCACGTTTACTTTCCTCAGCCTATTACTATTCCTGATATTTGGCAGTGAAATCCAACAAAGACGAACACGGACTACCGTGTCACACGGTCCTTGTCCCTCATCATCCATCCATCCATCCTCTACCGCTTACTCCTTTATCGGGGTGACAGGGAACCTGGAGCCTATCCCAGGAAGCATCAGGCACAAGGCGGGGTACACTCTGGACAGGGTGCCAGTCCATCACAGGGCACAATCACATACACACTCACACACTCATTCATACACCACAGACACTTTAGACACACCAATCAGCCTACCATGCATCTCTTTGAACTGTGGGGGAGGAAACCGGAGTACCTGGAGGAAACCCCCGACAAACAGGGAGAACATGCAAACTCCACACACACATGGCCCTGGCGGGACTCAAGCCCCGGACCCTGGAGGTGTAAGGCGAATGTGCTAACCACTAAGCCACCCTTTCCCACATCATCATTTCTATAATAATAATTATAAATGATATAATATTAACCAATAATATTACTTAACGATGAGCATCATAGCATAGAGTAACCCTGTGAGAGGTAGTTGAAATTTATGAACATACAGCATACAGTCTAGCAGCTCCAAAACAACATAAAAGACCAGACACTTGCCTAAACTATTTGAACACTGGGAAAAGCACATGTACAATATTTCTGTTGTATGGACATCCATATCTCCCAATCTTTACGACATATCTCACAATATATTTGGTACTGTAGATCATAAACACACTGTCTGGTCTTACACTTTGTCTTTTGTGGAAATTAATTACATTTAATTCTGACGAATTTGCTATAAAACAAGATCTTGGCAGCTGCAAAGTGGTTTTAAATGAACAGACTCAAGCAAAACTGTCCTGTCCACTGTTTCTCTCTACACATGGGGTAGCACAATGCCACAATTTCTGCCACAATGGGTCCCTATAAGTGCTTTTTGCTATCGGTTCCTATTTTTAACCAGTAAGTGCAATAATAACTGCATGGCGTTAAATGGGGCAGTGAGCATGCACGGCCACGCTAAAGAGGTGATTATTATTTAGATGAAATTTAAAATTTATGGAATTATGAATGAGGCATTTATGACAATTAGCATTTTATTGAATGACTGATATTTATACAGGGGACACCTACTGTACCACTATGGATGATCCACCATTGGTTATCAAGCTTTTTAAAAATTATTCTATAACTGTGCAGTTATAGTAACATTAATACCTGCTAAATCTAGAAATTGAAATAAGCAACTGTAACCTTGGGCTTTCTATTTTGTGTTGTTTCTGATAACAGACAGAATTTTCCCTTTTGTTGAAGATAAGAGAATAATATTCTTTTTACTTTTGGCAAGACATTTAAGAAACGATGTAATGATAGCAGTGACCTTGATAAAGCTCTATGTATCCATAGAAGAGATTAACATAATTATTTTCCACAGAGATATGGAGGATAAAATAAGTTTTTAAAATATTGGAAAGTACTTGGTTCATGTCATAAAAAAAAAAACATAAAAATTAAATTAAAAAACCACATTCAGTTAAATTTTTCTTCATATTTAGAAGATTAATGACATTTTAAAGTTGATTCTTTCCCTTTCCTTTGTCTAGCTGTGGTCATGGCACTTTCTTGTGCCACTCTTTATTCTATACTCATATACACGGTTATGAACTTACCTGCCTCACAGATGTAACAAGATTAAATGTAACAATTAATGCTTAAATAGTTTGATGTACCATTCATAAAAAAATTTGTAATCATTGGAAAATTGCTGTGATATAAGTGAAATGAAACAATTCAGAACATGCTGTTATACATACATAGCATGATAAACTTCGGAGTGGTAACAGAAACTCTGCTTTGTGTCAGGATACATCATTTGATTGATTAATTTCCTATAACAGCACACCCTGAGATGGTTTATTCCTTACTGAATAAATGGTAAAATTACAATTATTTTTGCCAGTGGACCAGAACTTCATAACCATAATATATAGTACTCAAATACATAATGTTTAGATTTTTTGGTATATTTTCAGAGACTACATTAGAAAGAAAAAAAACCATACATATAGCTAATTAGGATGCATTTAAATGTATTTCTTTTTATTTATTTATTTAGTTTTAGTGCTTTCCATCTGAGATTTGGCTCCATCCCTTTACTGGTACAAATCTTGTTTGTGTGTCTTATCAGTAAAGCCTGGCATTAGGTGAGTGTTTCCATCAGACAGAAAAGTGCTGGCACATGTAAAGTAAAGTTTACATGCATAATGATATGCGACTGGTTTGTGTATAAAAAGCCTGCGTTGTGCGAATGGTCGGTGTGTTCATTCGGGCAAAGAGAGAACTAGAGTCACTATGAAGGGCCTAATCATCCTTATGGCTTTCCTCGTCCTCTCGGAGGCAGCTATCAGGTAAGTTCTATGTCTTTGTAACTCTCATTGCTCTTTTAAATTTTTAGTCTTCTAGTCTTCAGTTGTGAATAGTGCTGGATTTATGTTGCGTTTATCCAAGGCTTTGTCTGTCTGTGCAGGGTTCCCCTGATAAAGGGTAAGTCCATCAAAGAGCGTCTGAGGGAGAGGGGCATCTATCTGCCCTACACTGATCCAGCCCTTAAGTATCAGCAACCAGAGGTCCTGGCCACTTCCTCTATTGCGTCCATGACCTATGCTGATGTAAGTCCAATCCCAATCTTACTTCTTAAACCAGCCGACGCATTAATCTAATAAGTTTAACTCCTGTGTTTCAGTCATACTACTTTGGCGTGATCAGTGTAGGCACACCACCCCAGTCCTTCCAAGTGCTCTTCGACACAGGCTCTTCCAATCTGTGGGTCAACTCTAATTACTGCAGCACCCAGGCATGCAGTAAGTTCATACTGTATCTATACACACCACTACAGTTCTGCGTTAGAAACACTGACACCAGGGAGTTTTATAGACATACTGTGTGTTCAATTCGGCAAAAAAATATATTTATAACATAGCTTTGTGCATTTCTTTCCTCAGCGGCTCAAACACAGTTCAACCCTCAGCAGTCCTCCACCTACCAGAGCACGTCCCAAACCTTCTACCTGCCCTACGGAGCTGGAGCTCTCAATGGCGTCTTTGGTTATGACACTGTCACTGTGAGTGTTCAAACTTCTATTTTATCACATATAAACCTAAACTTGATGTACTATGACTATGACTATTCTATGTTCCATGCTGAATATGGTATACATTTATAAGAGACAAAATTCCCTATTTTTACCATTATCCAAAAAAAAAAAAAGGGCACAATATTGCTGTGATGGTATAAAGGGTCTAGGTTAAAATGAATACAATATCAATAGGTGTGTTTAGATGATATCCAATCAAATTATTTTCCTTCGTTCACTTTAAGAATTCGGCAGAGTGACCTTATCGCAGTGATCTGTTTTATCATTGATATTTAAGTGGTCGACTTTAGTTGACCTATATAAATTCCATCAAATATGATTTCTGTGTTCACGTGCACTTTTGTTGGTGTAAATCATGTGTGAGCTCCTAGAACACAGCATTTGTCTTTTTTACTTTTGTTAGCTGGCTGGAATTCAAGTCCCTAATCAGGAGATCGGTCTGAGCACTAACGAGCCAAGCCAGCCCTTCCTACAGGCTCCATTTGATGGAATTTTTGGTCTGGCCTACCCATCTCTTGCTGTCGGAAATGCCATGCCCCTTATGGACAACATGATGCAGCAGGGTCTCCTCGAACAAAACCTGTTTGGGATCTATCTGAGCCCGTAAGAGCTATTATTCAAAAATTACAGAAATAGCATTGCAA
>JAFFST010053332.1:88120-105592 GCA_022414735.1 Noturus placidus
TTTTTTTTTCTTTCTTTTTTTTTTTAAATATATATTTTATATAGCTCCCTGGGATAGGCTCCAGGTTCCCCCCTGACCCTGATGAAGGTGTAAGCGGTTGAGGATGGATGGATGGATGGATATATATATATATCCATAACATGCCATAACATGAACGCATTGGTACCGCAATATTTTTACATCTCAATCTTGCCAATAAATGATTATGTAGCTGTATTTTCTATCTCTTTTTAATTTCGTTTTTACTATTACACATTAATCATATGCATAATAAAACATTCCAGTGATGCTATGAGCGGGAACACAGGTCTGCTTCCAGGCAAAAAAAAAAAACAAAGGTGGAAAAAAGCAATAACCACAATACGTTTATTAAAGTTTTATTGTATAGCAATGATGAAAACTCACAGAGTGTCTGCAACACACATCAATTTGTTTATAGATTTTTGGTGAAACTAGAGGAGTTTGTGACTGCACAGCAACAAACAGTTCAATAAACAAGTCATGTGATGTGTCACATGTCACTGGTCAGACGCCATGCTCATTCTCAGCCACACAGATCTCACAATACCTGTGTGTGTGTGTGTGTGTGTGTGTGTGTGTGTGTGTGTGTGTGTGTGTGTGTGTGTCATTTTAATGTTGTAATCAAGCAGATTGAACATTTCAATGAGAGCATTGGTCATCAAGCATTGAGCTGTCATTGTGTCTCGATTCATTCATACAGCACAGTCATTACCTAAATGGTATCAGCAACTGTAATGGATGAAAATGACACCCAGCGTTACTTTCCACCTTCACCTGGTAATATAACCTGTTCTGATTTGATTGCTAACTGACCTGTCACATGGTTAAATGCATACACACACATTTTTAGTGTGTTGCTGCAAAGGACGATACCACATGACTCACACTTATAAAACATTATAGATCAAGCCTGTTTTCACATAGCAGCTCAGTTATGAGATGTTCTCTGCATCTTAATCTCCTCTTTCTCTTTCACACATCCACCCTCATATTCAGAATGACCGAATATGCCATGCCATTAAGTAAACTCGTATTCTGTGACGTTGAATCATTGACAAAAGATCAACACATATAACGTCACTCACATCAAAGATACTTTGAGGTAAATGATGAGATCATTTTCATTACGCTGAAGGCGTGAGTAATATTTCCCCCTCACAGTCCCAGAGTCCCCAGTTCAATCCTGAGATTGGGTTCCTGACTGTATGGAGTTTCACGTGTTCTCTCCTCTATGTTTCCTGCAGGTTCTCAGGTTTCTTTCCACCTCCAAAAACATGTTGGTATGTGGAATGGTTATGCCTGGTGTGACTCAGTGCACATACAGATAGTTTGATGTCCTTCCTGCATAGACAAATAGACCTTCCTAATTTCTACATTCTACTAATTGCACCGTCCCAAGATTCATCCATCCATCCATCCATCCATCTTCAACCGCTTACTATTTTTCAGGGTCACGGGGGAACCTGGAGCCTATCCCAGGGAGCATCAGGCACAAGGCGGGGTACACCCTGGACAGGGTGCCAGTCCATCGCAGGGCACAATCACATACAATCACGTATGTGATTGTGCCCCGTCCCAAGATTTACACACAAAATCACACATGTCATTTAACAGCTGAAACTGAAACTAAACTGCTTTAGTTGGCCTGCTGCTGTGACAAAAACAGCAACACACAGGATTACCGTTCATTAACGTCCATTCAGAACGAAAAAAGAAGAAGAAAAAAAAAACAATGTTGTAGTATTTTCTAATTGACTTGAATCCGGATGTGCCTTGAGTATAAGGAGGAACAACAAACCCAAAATACATCTCAATAGATGTTTGGAGAGGATGGAAACAGAACTAGGTCAGTCTAACCCAAAAAATGTTGGTCTATTTTTGGTTAGACCTGGTTTGCCTTGATTTCACCCCTAAATACACATTCTTTTTGTGGTCCAGTTTAACACTGACATATTGTACTGTACTTTATATAACCGCAACAGTTGTCTTTTCTACATGTTTTACATTCTGGAATCTGGACGTGGCATTAATGTCAGCAAAGACGTCAGCAAAGAGAGAAGGAAATAGAAAGAGACACCAGGTCGAATCTTTTGGCTCAGTTATATTTACACATCTAAAAGGGTGTTAATTAGATTACTTTAGCTGAAGTTGTACAAAATCATAAAAAGACCCTTACGTAGAAATTAAAGGGTTAACGTGTTAGTTATTGCTACAAATATTTGCATGTGTCACTGTTTCAGTCAGTAACGTTGCTGCCTTACAGCTTCAGCATCTTATTCACGAGTTACTGTTTCTATGGAGTTTCACATGTTCTCCCTACAGTACTCCACGTCCATGTGGGTTTCCTCTGGGTTCTCTTCTTCCTCCCACCTCCCAAAAAACATTTCTAATAAACTGACTACTGAATCTACTATTGAACTGTCCCATCCAGGGTGTATTCCCACCAGTGTTCCTGGGATAGGCTACGGATTCACCGTGACCCTGACACGGTGCTTAAAGAAGTTGAATGAATGAATATAAATAATCCTCAATATAAACCTAGAAAACCTTTACCCTAGATCAATGCAGACACACACAATCCTCATTAACGTTTGAAGGGCAGTGTACACTGATAATGACTTTTCTGCTCACAGACCAACAGATATCTGTTTACACACACGTGTCATTATGTAAGACAGATTACTGCACAACAAAGCTTTCATCTTTCAACACAATGTATTTTCATGAGTGTGTGTTAATGTTGACAGCCACTCTAATCCATATACGAGGTTTAACTTAGAAAGGAAGCAGAAATAAACTCCATATTTCGGCAATACCCTAACAGCATCATTATTAAGGGTTGGAGTACTATTACTGTAGGCTGTATTACCTTCCACTGAAATTTAGTGTTGAGATTACAGTAAGGTTATGCTCAAAACAAGATTTTGTTTTCTCAGAACCATTCATAATGCCCTTAATACACTTACAACATATTAGCATGTAGCTCATCCCTACATTTCATCTGCTCTGGGCTTATAAACTGCTGTACCATCAATGTTGCTTATTAGTCTCCACTTTCGCTCAATTTAAGTCAATGGTTGAGAGGGCATATATACTGGCACACACACACACACACACACACACACACACACACACACTGCTAAGATGCTTCTGAAATCTTCTAGAATAAGGGGCAGGTCAGCTGTGAAGGTTCTGCACTAGTGAGGAAAAGGTCATGAATTCAAATCCCAGGAGACTTTGAGAAAGGCTTTTAACCTTGAAGTGGATTACTGCAACATTTGTTCATTGTTACGGATAACGGATAAATGTAAAGTGAAATGGGAGCTGAGAAGCCTTGTGAGGGCTCAGAGAAAATAAAACTAGGTGCTCCTCCCACCCAACGTGAAGGTTTAATCAAATCAATATCCCAGACAATCATCACAGCACTGATATAGTCATGAGTTGAGAACAAAAAATCCAGTTGTAAACAATGGCCTTTTAGGATGGACACATGAATAAACCTAGAATCGGTAAATCATCGGCATGAATCAAGGAGCTGAGGAAATATCAAGTTATAGAACTGTATCATACAGAATGGAATACAATTTGATCTGTATTGCTATAGCATCACAGCATCATGATGTGAGTCGAGCATCACTATGCAATTATTTTATGATATTAATCATTATTTATTTTAGAAAATATTGGCTGCTTAGAGTTTATTATATCTCTAAGAGATCACACATAAACATTTATGTGGTGTGTATTCAAATATTTTCTTATTGATTTAGAAAATATTCCCTGTATGTCTTTTTGCCCTCTATTACTATTTCTGTTCTTGATTACATTACATTAGAGTCTATCTATGCATTTGTAATTATGACATTTGACACTAGTAAAATTTTGGGGGCTTCTGGACACCCCAGACCCTCTTTAATGTCTCAAAAACATACTTAACATGGTCTTATCAGCTTATTTTTCTAATATTTCATTCCGTGATGTTTTGTCTGGTATGACTGAGACACCAGCTACAGAGGATTAAATTCAACTGCCAGGGAGTTGTATGTACAGTATTCTGTAGATTTGTGCATAACTGAATGATGTGAGCAAATTCTCTCATTGGATTTGTCATATTTCTATTTCTATGCATTATTTTTAACAAACATATCAAATATAGCTTTGCCGGTATAGAGCGCAAGTAACATATCAACCTCCATCCATCCATCTTCAACCGCTTACTCCTTTTCAGGGTCACGGGGAACCTGGAGCCTATCCCAGGAGGCATCGGGCACAAGGCAGGGTACACCCCGGACAGGGTGCCAGTCCATCACAGGGCACAATCACCTACACATTCATACACTACGGACACTTTAGACACGCCAATCAGCCTACCATGCATGTCTTTGGACTGGGGGAAGAAACCGGAGTACCCGGAGGAAACTCCCGACACACGGGGAGAACATGCAAACTCCGCACACACATGGCCCTGGCGGGACTCGAACCCTGGACCCTGGAGGTGTGAGGCGAACGTGCTAACCACTAAGCCACCGTGCACCCCACATATCAACCAACTTCTTTAACACAGAAAATATGGGTTATGGCATGAGTCATTTTCTATCTACATGGTTATAAAAAAGGTCAACTGTACTGTATTGGGGACTCTGGAACCCCAATAACTTATGATGTTATTGACCTTAATCAATGTTAATCATGGATGTAAACACAGATGTAAAGACTTAAGCAAAGACAATCATTCTTATACTTTCCTGTTTATAATTTCTTTAATTCTAAAATATATAATAGAATACAAATACATATTTTAGATAGATGAAGCATTTTTTTTTTTCCATTTAATTCTTGGCTTGTTTTTGTTTCCTCAGGCTTTACCCACAGCATTAACTAAAGCATACGCAAAAAAAACGTCAGGCATTATATGAAGCATCATCACAGAAACAAACCAAACCAAACACGCACACACACACACACACACACACACATTTCATTATAAGACTCATATCCTAAAGTACTACAGACCACACAGCAGTGCCCATTATTTCAGCTGTTTCAGCAATGAGCTGATGGAAGGAAAGGGAGGATGAGGAGACGGATTTGGATTTTCATCATAGTGACAGAAAGAGAAATCAGATTTGGAGGTAATATATAGAGTTATGAGAAACAGCGAGAGAGAGAGAGAGAGAGAGAGAGAGAGAGAGAGAGAGAGAGAGAGAGAGAAGCAGTACATGGGTATACTGTATCGTATTAAGAAAAGAGTACTAAACTCAGTGCTAGATAAGAAAAAAGAGATTAATAGAACAGACAAAATGGAAAGAACGAATGAGTCAGAGAGATAGTGAGGTGATCTGTTCCACCTGCCATCTTAATAACCCTACATTTCTGTTTTAAGGTGAACTCCACATACATTACCTGCTTACTCAAGCTGCTGTAATCATTTTGTAGTGCTCATTTATCTGCTATACCCTTTTATCTGAATGCTTTTCCTCTAGAAGGTCAGGGTGAAAGCTACAGAATTAACGTCCTGCTAGACTCAACACTTGTTTCACTATATGTTCTTGGGAGATTTTATTTCTAATTAAGCTTATATTTGGAATACCAGAAGATTCTCCCATCGGCCAGCAGATTCAGAACATCTACGTGTAATCTATGTTTACTTGGCAGCCTATACGGTGTTTATTTCTACGCACGTTTTCGTCGAGAAGAAAACAGAGACTTGGATGTGTGGAAATGTTTATAGGTATTAGGTTTTTTCTTTGCTTATAATGCAACGCCTGCCGCTCCCAGTAGAAAATGGATCTCGTATATCACTTGCTTTTGGATTATCTGAATTTGGATTCTCTCTCTCTCTCTCACACACACACACACACACATCCTATTCATTTATTCATAAAGCAGGCAGATCAATAGCTATCTATGGATGCCTGTGCACACTGTATCCACCTGATATGTTTTAAACACAGTGAAGGTGAACCAGTTAAACACCTAGACCCATTAACAAGATCACAGCATGGCTATTATTCTGATAACACTCCTGGATACGGATTAAGTTGCCCTGTTTACAGTTTGCATATTAGCCCAACAGGGCGTGGGCCTCCTTTCTCCTTATGGAAGCGGATCCTGCGCCATGGGAAACAATACTACTCATCGCCATGACCATTTCCTAATCTTCAACAGACTGGGGTGCATTATACCCACGCAATTAAGTGCCCGAGAACCAACAGACGCATCATCAAGGACGCTAAAGACTCGAGGGAAGATCATCATCATCATCATCATCATCATCATCTCCATCACTATGTTTTTCTCTACAAGCAGCATAGGTATAAAGGGATAAATAATAAATAAATATATATATAAAAAGCTGAGAAGGATGCTGCCGTTGCTTACCTGCAGCCCGGAGGAGAGAGGGAGTGGAAGGTGGAGAGGGAGAACATCTCGGCTCTGTCCGCCATCTTCATCCACTAAACGCGTCGGAGCGGCGACTGCGGAGGCGCGTGGCCCATCCACAGACGGCGGGGACGGAGGCAAATGCACACCAAGCGTCGCTCTCTTGTGCGTGTCTGTGTGTGTGCGTGCGCGCGCGTCAGCCCGTCTCTGGCCACACTGCGGATGCGATTACCGGGGCCGACCTCACTGATTCAGGCGCGCGCGCCGCTCTGTAGCATCAGATCTGATTCCAAACTCGAGAGTATATTTACAATAATATATGTGTGTGTTTTTGAAATAGAGAGAACTGATGATGTGACCAGATTAACAGAATAACCTCCGTGCTGCTTTCGAGTCCGGCCATGCACCTGATACCTTATCCTAATCTGCGGGATGCTGACGGGGACATCCGGAGCGCGCTTTGGGAAGATGGATTGATCTGGTTGAACAACACGGATGCGTGAGATCTGCAGCGTGATGATGCTGTTGCTGTGCGTGGGTATAGAGAGCGCGTGACGCCGTTCAGAGAAAATCGCTGCAGATCAGGGGAGGACCCAACAGCGTGCGCGCCCCCTGATGATGCGCGCTCCCGACCCAGCAGCGACCTCTGAGTAGAATAATCAAAGGCCTATAGGTCTTTCACGACCGTGCCGGTATTTTCTTTATCTTGATGACAGAAAAGCGGTATTCACACATGAATTCATTAGGACAAGTCGGTAATCCCTTTGATGTGTAGGCCTAATGTTTGAGCTGAGAAAAAGGTGTTCCTCTAAAATGAGCTGAAGGTCATTGGGGCAGTTATTTATCAGACTAATTTACGGTCTCTAGATTTGGGTTGGGCAAATCCACTTCTAGGGGAACTTCAAGCCTTGTCTAAGCCTTTCTGTCCTTAATAAAACACATCCCCAGCACATATATGCCTCATTACTTAAATCCTCTTATGTATGTGAAAGAAACATGTTTTTATTATTTTCTAAAGACGTCTGGGTTACCCTTTTGTCAAGACTGACTGAAAACCATTTTTAGTGGTTTATATTCGTTGGTTTGAGACTTACCATCCATCCATCCTTCCATCCATCCATCCTTCCATCCATCCATCCTATCCATCCATCCATCCATCCTTCCATCCATCCTTCCATCCATCCATCCTTCCATCCATCTTCTACCGCTTACTCCTTTTCAGGGTCACGGGGAACCTGGAGACTATCCCAGGGAGCATCGGGCACAAGACGGCGTACACCCTGGACAGGGTGCCAGTCCATCACAGGGTGGTTAGGGACTTTCAACACATTTAAATGTTTGACATTATTTAATATATTAACACACTAGGCTAAGTAACAATAACTACATATTAAAATGCTGGCATAAGTAACATACTACTGTACAATTCAGTTCTTACAGTAATAATAACAATAACACAGTTTGGGAAACTTCATTTTTTTCAGGAATTCAGTAGAAACATCCATCCTCTTGTCCTTTAGGGTCACAGGGAACCTGGAGCCTATCCCAGGGAGCATTGGGCACAATGAGGTTTCACCCTGGACAGGGTGCCAATATAGACACACTCACACCTATTCATACACTACAGACACTTTGGACATGCCAAGCAGCCTACCATGCATGTCTTTGGACTGGTGGAGGCAACTGGAGTAACCGGATGAAACCCACACAGGTTTCACGGGGAGAACATGCAAACTCCACACACAAAGGGCCACGGTGGGAATCGAACCCCCGACCCTGGAGGTGTGAGGCAAACACGCTAAACTCTAACCCACAGTGCACCCCAGTAGGAGCATATAGTACCATTATAATTCATAATCCTCAGTGTCTAAAATGAAATACAGTTCATTAAATAAAAATCTAAGCATGCTCTATTTTTGGTCTGTAAATACCAATCCGTCTGGGGAATTTCACATGTAAATATTAAACTCCTGAAGGCATCATTCTTTTTTTTTCCATCCATCCATCCATCTTCAACCGCTTACTCCTTTAACAGGGTCACGGGGAACCTGGAGCCTATCCAGGGAGCATCGGGCACAAGGCAGGGTACACCCTGGACAGGGTGCCAGTCCATCACAGGGCACAATCACATACACACTCACACACACACTACTGACACTTTAGACACGCCAATCAGCCTACCATGCATGTCTTTGGATTTTTTTTCATACTAAAATAATCTGTGTAGAGTAAGAAATGGTTACAGTTTTAATATAGTTCCCAATGAATTATTGACATGGACTAGGAACATCTATACTCCATAATCCTCTTTAAAAATGTCAGGATCTTTGAATATGCATACATATGCAAATGAGAAATGTTTCCTCTAGTTTTACCTGTTCACACATTAGCTACCTTTTATTTACAATTCCTGTACATAAACACTATAAACACTCTTCTCATATGAAATACTAATCTGTTGCCTTCGTATAACGGGGTGGTACTAGTGTCCTTACGACATCCAATCACTGAATAATATTCTCAGGCGCTCGACATACGCGCAATTTGATTGGACAAGATTCATGGCAGTCTTCTAGTGCCAATATAATAACCGAAGGCGGAAGTAGTGAGTAAAATAATGCGGTGTTAGTTCGATTTTGTTTTAGATGTTGACGTGTGGTAGGTATGAGGAAATAAAGCCTCATAAAGCACTGAGGATTTCCACTGAGTGTTCCTGGAAAAGAGTCAAAGCTTCGAGAGGAAACAGCGCCATCTGGTGGTTACTAAAAATTAAAGCAGGCAAAAGCCTGTGGAAGAAGCTCAGTTTGATGAAGCAGCCACGACACACTCCATAGATAGTTTCAGTGTTACGTGCTCAAATTGGTTAGAAATACCCGGATGCTGTACTGCTTCCAGCGAGATTTTGCAGTATGCAAAAGAGTTTTGAAAAATCCCATAATAGAACGGGACTGGTCCCGGACCAGACACTGAAACAGCTCTTTTTAAGTATCAAACCTTGCTTAAACAGGACTTGTTTAACAATATCCGGATAAACGGTTAACTTGTTGAAGGTTTAAAAAAGAAAACAGTCGTCACAGCGTTTGAAACCTTTATTTTTTTTTTATTTGTAATCTCCATCATGCTTTATCCGGCCAAGTTAGTGCGGTTGCTTTAATCCTTGTGGTCCCTTTAAGACTTTTGTGTTTATGATGACGTCAAAGGTCACATGGCAAGGCCCAGCCTCGCGTCCTACTCCAGTCGACACCGAATTCGAACTAACGGAAATGTACTCATACTACACGCAAGTGAGCGAGTCACGCATGTGATTGGTCAGAAATTGACGGGCTCGTCATCGATCACGTGACTCTGTGAAATAAATACAGGACGGCGCTGACGTCACGTCACGTGTTCTATACGTACAGCAAGCGTTGGGGTTTTCACCCAGCTGTTCTAGCTAGAAAGCGGAGTTTTTTTAAGTTAGATATTTGAACAGGAATAATAATAATAATAATTAGGTTTATATTGTGACGTAACGTTTTACCGACTGGTTAATTCACTGGATTATTATCTGTCACACGGTTACCATAGCAATTCCTACTGATCCAGGTGAAGCGCTTTAACAGTATACTTGGGTGACCCTGAGCGACATTTTGCGCAACTTTAGCGGCATTTAGTAGCGCAGTTGAGGCTTTTCACGCTGGTTTGGGTTCCACCGGATATGCAGGCCGGACAAAGAGTTACCGCACGCGGTGCGGGATTCGCTGTGAACGGTGCGGTGGAGAACCCTGTCATTAGAGAGCTGGTGGAAGCGAACGGGGACGACGACTCCGAGGCGGAATCGTACCAGGACGGGAGGACCGAGGAGGTGGACCGCGACACCCGGAGCCGAGCTTTCACGTGGTGCCAGAACTTTCTGTCCGGCGCGTGGAAGACCATCACTCTGGAGGACTTCGATATCAGCATCGTAAGGTACGACAACACATACATGCATTTTATATATATATATATGTGTGTGTGTGTATATAATGTATATATGTATGTGTGTGTGTATATAATGTATATATGTGTGTGTGTGTGTATATAATGTATATATGTGTGTGTGTGTGTGTGTATATAATGTATATATGATGTGTGTGTATGTGTATATATATATATGTGTGTGTGTGTATATATATATATCATACACTGAGTACGGCTGGTCAATACATCGTTTATTATCGCGATATTATTCATAGTTTGATTAACAGTTAGTGGAAGAAAGTGCTTTGACGTTGGACGTCTCTAAAGTTACATTCGACAGTGTGAAACATGTTTACACTTCAATAGCATCTGAAGGGAATGATGTAGAGTCAAACCAAAGTGCTCATCTAAGTGTCTGCTATGACGAAGACCTTTTTTTAGATTTTTGATATTTAATAAAACAAACTGTTACATCATATTTATCATATCAAAACATGTAAAAGGTGTGCATCTGAGGTCACTCTGGCAGAGCTCCAGCGTGTCTCTGTGGAGAAAGGAGAACCTTCCAGAAGAACAACCATCTCTGCAGCTCTCCACCAATCAGGCCTGTATGATAGAGTGGCTAGACGGAAGCCACTCCTGGCACATGACGGCACACATGGAGTTGGCCAAAAGGCACTTGAAAGACTCCCAGACCATGAGAGAGAAAATTCTCTGGTCTGATGAAACAAAGTTTTAACTCTTTGTCCTGAATGGCAAGCGTCATGTCTGGAGGAAATCAGCCACCAGTCATCACCTGGTCAATACCATCCCTACAGTGAAGCATGGTGGTGGAAGCATCATGCTGTGGGGATGTTTTTCAGCGGCAGGAACTGGGAGACTAGTCAGGATCAAGGGAAAGATGAATGCAGCAATGTACAGAGACATCCTTGATGAAAACCTGCTCCAGAGCACTCTGTACCTCGGACTGGGGTGAAGGTTCATCTTCCAACAGGGCAACCACCCTAAGCACACAATCAAGATAACAAAGGAGTGGCTACAGGACAACTCTGTAAATGTCCTTGAGTGTCCCAGTCAGAGTCCATTGAACCCGATTGAACATCTCTGGAGAGATCTGAAAATGGCTGTGCACCGATGCTCCCCATCCAACCTGATGGAGCTTGAGAGGTCCTGCAAAGAAGAATGCGAGAAACTGCCCATAAATAGGTGTGCCAAGCTTGTAGCATCATACTCAAAAAGACTGGAGGCTGTAATTGGTGTCAAAGCTGCTTCAACAAAGTATTGAGCAAAGGCTGTGAATATTTCTGTACATGTGCTTTATTTTCTTCTTCTTCTTCTTCTTTTTTAAATAAATTTGCAAAGATTTCAAACAAACTTCTTTCACGTTGTCATTATGGGGATTTTGTTTAGAATTTTGAGGAAAATAATTTATTTAATCCATTTACATGTACAAGGAATTTGTCTTGATGTACAAGTGCTTAACGTTAACAGTAAATATACATGAAATAAAATATCAATAATCTAAACGAGGGAAAGTTATGAAAATCCATTTACACATTTTCCGTACTGCTTGTCCTACTGGGCCATGAGGAACCTGGCGCTTATCCCAGGGAGCATTGGGCACAACGCAGGGGACACCCTGGGCATACACTATGGACACCCATTCATACACTATGGGCACTTTGGACATGCCCATCAGCCTACCATGGATGTCTTTGAACCCAGAGGAAATCCCTGCAGTGCAGGGGGAATGTGCAGGGCCGCAGCCAGAACCATTGACCCCGGAGGTGTGGGGCGAACGTGCTAAGCCACCGTGCACCCGAAACTTCTGAAAATGCACATAAATGTAAAGATTTAGGGAAATAAAAATGGACATTAACTACATTATGCAGGATGTGAAAATACTCACAGTTTGAAGTAAAAAGGTGCAGTATAGTGGTCCGAGTTGTGTGCGGTAATGTAATGCATATGGTCCTGATGGACCGCAGCCTCCTGCCTGAGTGGAGTGCCTCGAAAAGTTTGTGTCCAGGTTGAGCGGGGTCATACACAATCTTAACGGCCTGCTTCAGGGTCCAGGAAGTGTACAGGTCATGAAGGTGGCAGATAATCACCTTCGCAGCAGAGCGAAAGACATACTGCAGTCTGCCCTTGTCCTAGTGGGGTCTGTTTTTTATTTTTCCTACTCTTGTTAAATTGTGTGCTGAGAGCACAAGTGTTGCTCCATATGCTTGTTTCTGGGAACTTGCTCACATGATCGAGTGAACAGCGGTCGTTTTGGCCTACATGACGCAGATAGGTCTTTTTAAACGTGGCTCAAGTTCACCAGGAGGTTTTATAAAAATAACCACGATAAAATAAAAGAATTTGTCCACATGGTGAAGAGCTAATTCCGATGCATGACTCACTCCTGTGTTTCCATGTTCGCAGTGGTGGTCTCAGCAACCTCCTCTACAAGTGCAGCTTACCCGATAATGTGAATCCCACCGGGGCCGAACCTGCATGTGTGCTGCTGCGCATCTATGGGGCCATTTTACAGGTAAAATTTGAGCTGCGAGGATGATTAGGTGGATAAGTAAATATTTGTTGTGAAATAATGACATTTGTCTAGTTACATGCTGTCAGTTATATAAACATGAAAGTATTATTATTATTATTATTATTATTATTAAAGTCTGGTCTATATTTCTATACTCCACAGCATATTGTGTATGTTTGTGTACCGTGTGTGTGACACCTAAATAAAATTTGTATTTGTGTGTTTAGGGAGTGGACTCCTTGGTGACCGAGAGTGTGATGTTTGCCATTCTAGCAGAGCGAGAGTTGGGTCCTCGTCTCTACGGCATCTTCCCGGAGGGACGTTTAGAAGAGTATCTTCCTGTGAGTCTGGTTTCACACAAACTACAAGTAGATCATCCAATAATCACACACACAGATGCTTCATAATAAGCTTGCACACAACGTACTGGGTGCACATTCGAGACTGTTGTACCAACAGATTTATTTTTGGTCTTACGGCTTTTAGATGGGAGTAGAGTTATTAGGTGTAAAACTCTTCAATGATAACAGGAGGGTCACTCGTATCAAGCAGATGTCTGCTTTCTCGTCTTATTTAATAGCCTTTAGAAGTTAGTAGTGTGGGAACAACTGGTGTTTAGCGGTTTCACAGTGACGGTGTGAATACTTGTGCAATCAATTTATGCTTAAAGTGAATACATTTGGGAATGTTCTCCCCATCTTAGTATTATGGAGTGTTAATAATGTGCAACTGGTTTTTTTTTGCTGTGTACAGTCGCAAAGATCTGTTTGTACAACCAGCCCCTGGAGCTTTAATGAGCTGCTGTGTTTAGATATATAGCCCTAGTGCTACACTCCTTATCCATCTAATCAGGGCTTGTGTTAAGATCTGAAGGTGGTACGTCTGCAGGAATTAGTTTGACTAGCATTGATGTAAACGCTATGGCCTTCTTAAAGAATAAACCAAACACCTGTGTAATGCAGATTATTCCAGGTAACTGGTTAGTCAGGAGATTGAATTTGTGTGGGAATGTTAAAACCCCTGAGATAATCTGCACAAGTCTAGCTGCACTGGTGTACTACTTCTAATCTGTAACGTATTTTGTATTTAACGAGCATTAACTCGAATGCGTTTCTTCTTTCTAGAGTAATCGCCTGTGCACCGAGCAACTGCAACACCCAGACATCTCAGCTGAAATAGCCAGTAAGATGGCCCGTTTCCACCGTATGGTGATGCCATTCGATAAGGAGCCCAAATGGCTTTTTGTGACCATGGAGCGGTAAAAGCTGCACTCGGGACTCAAACGATGTTGGAGTATAATAGTGGTGACGTTCACACTGATCAAGCTCCGTTTCCTCTCATGCACTTGTTTAGGTATATGGAGCAAATCAGCCATATTAGATTTGTGCGCAAAGCTCACATCAAGAAGTTCAACAAGCTGATGAAGTACGATCTTTCTGCCGAGCTGGCAAATCTGAGGTAAGAGAAAAGTCCGATAGAAAGGAGAAAGAGAGATGCGTTAAACAAATAGTTGAGGTGACGGTCAGTACGTTTACATGGACAACAATATTTCGATTAAGAATTAACCCGATTCAGACGATACTCTGATTAAGAAACTACAATGTAAACTGCAATTTCTGATTTTTAAAAATTATTTTACATTAGACATTAGCCGGATTAAGACGTGGAGTATTCCTTACTTTTGTTGCATTATTGCTTTGCCTTAGACATGTACACAGCTTAATCACACTTAATGTCATGGAGTATTCACCGCATTTTGTGATGGGACACGTACACATGGGGACGTAATGACGTGTGCTGTTAATCGATCTATGTTCTAGGACATGTAAAACGGGAACATGAAAGGAGTATCCTAAAA
The DNA here is from genome assembly GCA_022414735.1 of Noturus placidus. NCBI lineage: Eukaryota > Metazoa > Chordata > Actinopteri > Siluriformes > Ictaluridae > Noturus > Noturus placidus. The sequence goes on from JAFFST010053332.1 coordinate 102,856, forward strand.
GCAACTCATGTAAATGCTTTAATCAGAATATTGTCTTATTCAGAGTAACGTCAATAATTAGATTCATTGCTGTCCATGTAAATGAAGTCTGTGTGATTTGTAGCCAATGCAGCTCATTAATGTCTGGCGAAGACCAAAACAAGGTAATCGCAGCGTTGTATTCTACATGCTAAGCCAAGATTAAGTGATACAGGTGTAATTTGCGAGGAGCAATTTATAAAACTAGTTTGGCAGACAATGTGTGCGTTCGTGCAAGTGATTTTGTAAGATGGATTACGCCACGTGGACGGATCACGATATGTGATCTAATCAGGCTTACCACATATAATACTAGTTCAAGGTCTGTGTGTGGTGGAGGTCAATGTGCGTGCATGCGCTATGGAAAGCCAAATGGGTCATTATTCACATGCATGGTTAAGCTGTGCGAAAAAAAAAAACTGCGTTTTCTATTCTCTGCCAGGCGTTAAGATCGCGCCGCTAGGTGTTGAATAAACGCAGAGCGCCGCCAGACATTTAACACATTCAATTGGCAAAACGCCAACAATGGCAAAAAGGAACTTTGTTTTACGATGCAAGCAGATAACAGAAGTCAGGTGCAGTCTTTTATTGTATAATAATCCTGAACCTGATGTCCTTCACTCATTAATTATTAAATAAGGAATTATTATAGTATAATAGACAGAAGAGACAAAATCCTTACGTATTTAATCCTTACCTGGCGATCGTTGGTGTTTTGCCGGCCGAATGATCCAACTTGCTGTAGATTCATTCATTCAATCGGCAAAACACCAACGATAGCGAGATAAAACAAAGTTTCCTTCTCTTTGCGTTTTGATGACCAAATGAACGCCTATTAAGCGATGTGGCGTTAATGTAACGTCGGTTGGTGTGGGACACTAACTTAACACCTGCCAGAAAAAAGGTGTCCGTGTCTCAAACACTCACTCACACTGACACAGTGGATGTGGCAAGGATTACTGGGAAGCAGAATCGAGCTATTGTTTACAAATGCTGCTTAGTGTATGAGTGGATTGAGTACGTGTGTGAAAAAGAATGTGTGTAGACGTGTTTTCTAGAAAGTTATTTCAAGAGCCCGAGGCCTCGGGAACTTCAGGCGCGATTTCCAGTTTACAGATTACAGTTCCAGGCAGTGTTTTAGTTCCTTCTCCAGCGTACATGCATCTCTGTAGACCAGAAACGTCTGGATTGTTTGTTGCTTTCTAAGATTCTGGAGTCACCTTGGAACTTAAAATCAGTTTGTAGATCCCTTCTCATTCAACTCCTTTCCTATTAAACGTGAATATTCAGCGATCTTAAAGAAACACTGCTCTATCTTTCGATATCTATATTTATTATTGCTCCTGCTTGGTTGGAATGAAAACCTGCACCCACACCGGCCCTTTCCGGATAAGATTGGACACCTGCTGTAGAGCAAAGATGCATTCAAAATTGATTAAATGAGATGTTTATACATTACATTACAAAAAACTATACATGGCAGTAAATGGTAGTAAATGAAAGTCAACATTTACTGTGGTGATCGCCCCTTTGCTTCAAATACATTTTTTAATAGTAGACTCGGGTAAAATTAGTGCAGTTTTATCAAGAAATGAGCTGTGAGTGTTATTGAGCATCTTGCAGAACCAGTCACGGTTCTTCTGAGGACTTTGACTGTCGCACTTGCTTCTTAATTTTGCAGCAAAATCCATCAGACTTCATTGTGATTTTTTTTTTTTGTCGTCGTCTGAACAGTACCACTTAATACGCTGCTTTCTTTACTTTACACACTTTTCTGTAGCATTTAATTTTGTAGTAGAAAACTAATGTTTGGGGAATCGCAAATGTTTTTGTACTGACTCTACAATGTACTCAAAGAAATAGGGTGCTAAAATTTTTCCACAGTACATTAATTTGGAGTAGTTTGAACAGAGAAAATCTTAACGTAGGAACATGTATGGAAATTCTTTCCTAATAACTTCCTAACCATAACTAGTGGTCTGACAATATTCCGGTTTTTAAACACCTGTAATGTAAGTGTTCCTACACCAGTGGGTCTGATTTTAATATTATTCTCTTATTTGGTAATGTAATTAGCCGTCCTGGAACACCTTTCCTCTTTTTTTTGCCGAACTGATTGTGTCATGCCGGCTCGTTTACTGGTGGCTGTGTAATCCTACAGTTGGATGATCCTATAATCCCACTGTGTGGTTGTAACATCATATTGGTCTCTTCTTTGATCATAGAACACTGCTGGAAAAGACTCCTTCACCTGTGGTCTTTTGTCACAATGATGTACAAGAAGGTGAGTCTCTCTATCTCTTGCGTACATACATGCATACACACACATATCTACTGTATTTTCTGCACCGGATTATAAGGCGCAGTCTTAATTACGGGGTCTATTTCTGTACTTGACCAATACATAAGGTGCACCGTGTTTTAAGGCGCATGCTAAAACATACGGTTGTTACGCCTCGGCCAGCAGATGGCACCTCAGCATGAACTAACCCTGGACACGTGACTAATTGTTTTGAATTTGGTGATGATATCCCAGCTGTGTTGTGTTTGGTTTGATTATGTTGGGTATTTAAACCCCTTGGGACTAACCCCTTGCGCGTTATTGTTCTTTGTTTGAAGGTCTGTCTGAGTGTTTGCGGAATGCCTGTCAAATGCCTGCTTGTTTGAAGCCAGTATGGTTAGCCTTAGCCGGGGATGCTAAGCGGTGCTTGTTTGTTTG